>JAUMHQ010000063.1:5929927-5942698 GCA_032361165.1 Enteromius paludinosus | reverse complement strand
GCCGTCCGGCCAAACTGAGCTATCAGGGGAGAAGAGCCTTGGTGAGAGAGGTAAAGAAGAACCCAAAGATCACTGTGTCTGAGCTCCAGAGATGCAGTTGGGAGATGGGAGGAAGTTGTAGAAAGTTGTAGAAAGTCAACCATCACTGCAGCCCTCCACCAGTCGGGCTATATGACAGAGTGGCCCGACAGAAGCCTCTCCTCAGTGCAAAACACATGAAAGTCTGCATGGAGTTTGCAAAAAAACACCTGAAGGACTCCAAGATGGTGAGAAATAAGATATTCTGGTCCGATGAGACCAAGATAGAACCCTTTGGCCTTAATTCTAAGCGGTATGTGTGGAGAAAACCAGACACTGCACAGGGATATCCTGGATGAAAACCTTCTCCAGAGTGCTCAGGACCTCAGACTGGGCTGAAGGTTTACCTTACAACAAGACAATAACCTTAAGCACACAGCTAAAATAACAAAGGAGTTGCTTCATAACAACTTCATGACTGTTGTTGAACGGCCCAGCCAGAGCCCTGACTTAAACCCAATTGAGCATCTCTGGAGAAACCAAAAAATGGCTTTCCTTTTCGTTTTCATACACACTGTATATTTATATATATATTCTGCACTATATTCTAAGACTTAGAATATATTTTTCACTGACAATCTTTTGGTCTTATTTGTCATATACCTTCATTGTGTTTTGTGCTCTTTTTGAAGCTTTAAAGTTTCAACGTTCAACATTCTTCAATAAGAAAAATACAGCCAACTACACTTTTACTTCTCCTTTTGTATTCCACGGATAAAAAAAAAGTCATTCAGGTCTGAAATGACATAAGGTTCAGCAATAAAATGTGGTGAATTAATCCTTTAATAAGATCAAACCCACCAACCCTTCAATATGCAAACCATAAATAAATAGTAATCCCTGATTTTGCAGCCATATCTACACATGAAAACAGGCTCTGTTTCCCGCAATAAAAAGCAAAAGATAGGGAAATATTAAACACAAAGAAACAGAACTCCAGTATTGTCTGTCACGAAAGTGAAAGTAAAGCTCATTTTCCATAAGAAAAGGTGGCAGAAGAGAGGGAGGTACTTGACAGGTAGCTGATACACCGACTGAAAGAGGTCTGATTTATTTAAAGGAGGGAATGAGAGCTTGATGAGCTCAGGAAACCAACAGCAGACAGTAATTCCTTTCCGTCTTTGTCTTTTACCGCATCGTCCAAACAAGCTTCTCAAAATGGCACAATAGATTTAATGAAGCGCCTCAGCACACTCTAACTCTATTCTTTTATGGCATAAGCAACACCACAAGTTTTATAACAGTGCTGTAAAAGGCAGACAAAAGACAAATGGCCATCTGTAAATTACTGCGGCCCTGTGGGCTGAGACTGGGCACTGTAAAGGGGAGGGGGGTTATGATCAGAGCATGAGAGGGAGGGGTGGCTTGTTTTATCAGGCAAACCCCAAAAACAAGATGACAGCAGCCGAATCCAAGCGTGTCCCCCTCCTCACCCCCCAAAACATGTACACACATGGCTTTCCAACTCCATCAGCTTTTATGTGTCCTGATTGGAAGGCATGCCAAAGCTTTTCGGTCAAACGTCAGTCTATCTTGCCATCTCTCTCTCTCTCTAAGCTTCATTACTCTCATTAAGACAGAATTCAGCAGAACTGCATCTCCAGGCATTGATTCTAAAAAGAGTTATCAGAGTGTGAAAAAACGGTGCAGATGCCCAAATACAGTGTTTTGACAGTACTGCCCACTTGGAAAGTGATGTTTTTGGTTTTACTATTAACTGGAATTTAAAATAGACTGCCAGAGGAAAATGCTACTGCTCAAAGGTTACTATGGAGGCTTTTTTTTTGGTCTTAGTTGTCTTTAATTGAAGTACAAACTTGATCTCAGAAGTTCCTCTGTAAATTCCTAAGAAGAAGCCCCCCTGAAATGAAAATTTAATTTTTGGGGGGGTGTTAGTATCAATATGTTAGTCTTAAGGATATCTATAAGCCAGTGTGCTCCAAAACAATTAATTGTTTTTTTCGAACATAAGAATTGAAATCTTGCACTTCCATCACTTTTGGTCTGCCAAAAACAGACCAATCAAATGCTCCCTAGAATCTGAAGTGCCCGCCCCCGACATCAGTGAGATCGGTCACCTGCTCAGAGTGTTAGTATTTTCTGTATGGTGAATGGCACATAGAGCAAAAATTTTGGCGATAGGGGCCAATTCAGGCAGGGTAAATATGCTTTCGATTGGGACAAATGAGGTCTCACTCTGCGTCACGCGAACCGTGGTAGTCTGACCGGACTTTGGCTTAGTATAGGTATAGGTACCTTATATTAAAGTTTTCCTTTAATACACAGCTCTAACATAAACATGCGATTTCCTTCCCAGCTTTCAACCTTCACAGTCACAATAACATGTGTTATGTAACTTATGTGTGTTTTTAACCATTTGAGTTCAAGCGCAGTAAGACATGAGAGATTTGCCTGCCATGTAACAACAACTTTCTGTGCATAAGCTTGGAATGTGTTTTCAGAATTTCAGAACTGATTTGGCTTTAAAACGCATGCAGACATAATATTCAAAAACAAACAGATGTTTTTTAGCAGAGGTACGAGCTGTAAAGGCAAACCCTTCTAGAGATGGGGAACTATGATGTCAGAATCTGGAAGTGTAATTCACTTCTGGTTTCTTAAAGATTTTCCCTTTGGGGTTTTACAATGGGGTCTTTCCAATGCCATTTATAAGAAAAATATAAATGTTGCAACATTTTGTTAATTAAACGCATCTAAGCCTAAAACACAAATTATGTTACAAAAAAATTTATTTGGAAATGTATGTTTTTAATAAGTAGATGTTTGGGGGTGTGAGTGCAGTTTACAATGTAAAACAAAATGTTAAAATATCGTAACTTTATGTTTGCCACAGACTTTATTTTACTCAGAAATGTAAAAAAAAACCTCTGAAATAAAAAATCTTAAAGGTACGAGCAGCAAATTACTTTTCTGGGTTCTGATGTTATAGTTCCCAATATATTTTATTTAATGCAACATATACTTTCAGCCATAGACTTCAATCAAAACTGACTTTTGGCCTTTTGTATAAAAAAAATCAGATTAAGATTAATAAATGGTGCATGTTAGTTAATGAAGCTAGTGCATGAAAAAAAAAAAAGGTTTCTATAAAGTGTTAAAACTGAAACAAATGACAGTTATAGCCAAACAAAACGAGCGACTGATATAATTGCCTTAGAAAGATTTGACAAAGAAATTTAGTATTGCAGCTCATATTGACATTTCTGACATTTGCTTACATATTGTAGGCTCATTTGGTAAAATCCTGGAGTGAGACATTATTAAGCTCTCTTTTGAAATGCTAGAGTAGACACAGCATGGGAAAAAAATGAAAGCAAGAAACACTACAATCAATTTTAAGCTCATTGCAGTCTAAGAAAAAAAAGCGATTTTAAAGACATCTTGTGAGTTGGGTTTCCTATGAGTTTCCACATACTGTATGTTAAGGTAAGTCCTTGGAATTGTGTTTCCAGATTTAAGCAAGCTGGAGACTTCAGCGGCCCCCCACTAATCTGGGCACCCAGGGTGCAGGGTCAAAAAAATAAACGGCACCTTTTCTTATCAGTGATCAGAACCACCTCCAAACACACACTCACAGTGGGCAGATAAAGCAACACACACACACCTCCCACTGCATCAACACAGAGGGGGTTGTTAGACACACCCCTTTACTGTAAAACTAGCAGATAATTTCAAGATCAAGCAGCCCATGATGATGTCTTTAACATAGCTAATTGATCGAGCATCCCCTTTTGTCTCAAGATCCCCTGTAGTCGCAGAGATACATGAACACTCTCTCACAAATTAACACTCACACACCAATGGCGTAAGCAAACAGACTACCCCTTCTCTTTGACAAGACAGTTTGCGCGTCTGTGCAAATGGCTGTTAATTGATGCACACCGTCCTTTGTCTCATAATTTAAGAGCCTCCGTCATTATTCTGCCATTCTGTGCACAGAGTGCATCCACCCCGCCATAAACAAGCAAAATGGGCACCTTGAATAGCCTCATTTTATCATGCTGACAAGCTGTGCATGTACGCGCGTGCACTGAGTATTGATGTACATATTTACAAAGTGTTTATGTATAATTAATTCATGAACTTTAAACAAATGTACGTGGGAATCTGTGAGACTTTAAGTGTTGGGGATTACATATTTAATTCACAGCAGCCTGCACCTGATTCCAGAGTTCATTGGACGGAATGTTTTCCTGTTGTTTCATGCTGCGTTGAGGAACACCGATGTGCAACAGATGTGCCGCTCATGTTCGGTATCTATCGGCAGGGTGTGTTTTATCTGCAATCATGCTGAAATTGTTTGTAAACGCGTGGTAGACTCCCAGACAAGGGGTTTGGATGGTGGAGACCTGCAGATTTGACCCCGCCAGGTGAGCACCTGTGTAACTGACAGCAACTCTAACAAGTCAATTATAGTCCCTTGTGAGAAAATGTCACCGAGGCGGCCATTCTAGACCCGAGCGTAACTATGGCGCATCAATATGCACTTGACATTCAGCCGATCTGTCTGAGATTCGGCAGTGAAATGGTTTTCCCTCAAACACATAGCTAGCACGACAAGCAATTGATCTGCCACTAAACAAGTCTGTCTCAGTAAACAAACGCAAACAAATAATTTAGAAAGAGAAGACTCGCTGCACAAGCTCTTTCTTCTCTGGAGAAGAAGAAGGAGAGAGCTCGAAAGAGAGGAAACGTGTTGAATAGATGCTTCTGACTCCACCGCTAAGAGGATTTCAGTGGTTGGGAATGAGAGGAGATATTTGAGGAGAATTACCCTGGAATATTAAAGCGTTGACACACTCCCTCAGACCGGAGCTTCCAGGGAACCAACACACACCTTTAAGAAGCTTAGCGGCTGCCGAATGCCAACACACACACACACGCTCAAACGTCTCGCAAGACTGCGTTTTAGTGTCTATGGAGAGATATGAGGTCTTTTATAGCAGCCCTGATGTGTTATTTTATGTTGCACATACATCCTGGCCCACTGAGACAACACGGAGGGCGAAAGCCAAATCTCTCACTGTGTCAGAATGGGGCTGTTGTCCTTGTGCAGTGCCAAACGCACCCTTATGCCGCACTTATCTTGATCCAAGGCACGGAGGGGGAAATATTGCGTGTTATTTGTGACAAAAGCCAAAGCTAGCAATAAAAGACGTTTTTCATGCACCACTCTGTGCCAAACATGTGTGCCTTGAGTTGCGGCGGGGAGCTTTGAACATTAGCTGTGTTTTTTATCAATGGCTGTATTCATGCTGACTACAGGGCTCGGTGTAACTGGCTACTACTGGTGTGCGTGACGTAGTGTGTTTGGCCGCTCTGGAGAGTGGGCTGAGACAAGGAGTCAGATAAGAGAAGCATAAAAAGGCCAATTTTCAGCCGTGTTTGCCAGGCAGGTCAAGGATGCTGTTTGTTTGTGGGAGAGGTCACTCGTCTGTTGCAGTGTGGACACAGCAACACCAAACAGAGCCGCCTCTGTCTTCGAGTGTTTGGAAAAGATCTCTAATCTTTCTTGGTTTTGCAATTTGTCCAAGCACAAGTGGTCCCAACTGGATGACCACCTTGTAATAGAAAGCACATAAAAATCTATTTTCACCTCCCAGACTCCACCGCTCTACACAAGCCTCTGAAAAACAGAGTCTTTGAAAGCCACAATCCTAAAACACAGTTGCTAATAGGTGCCCAGATCAAACGAATGGTCACATTTGGCAAACTTTTGCTTCTCGTTGGTGTCAGAAACATAAACGATGATCAATCAATCTGTCATGGTCTTTGGGTTTTCCTGCAGTCATTCCAACAACAAAAAAAGCTGTATTAATCTCCCCATCTCTCTGATAATTAGCATTAGCACTCTGTTTACTGAACTTAAAACCGGTCAGCGCTTGAAAAAAGCATCTATTATGCATTCATTAGCACTAAGCCGCAGCAGAGAAGCAGAACTTCCTGTATTTACACCTTGTCACTAACTATTTGTAACCAGCACATGGAGGAAAACGCCACATTAAACTTCAACCATTTTCAACCTTTAGGTTTCAATGCCTCATTGTTCCAGACGATAATTAAATATCTTTTGTATTACATTTTCAGTGGGGTTGAAGGTCATTTCAACATTAAATGTGCATTTAATAGTTATTTAGTCTTCAAGTACAAAATGCTGCACTCAGTTATTCATTGACGTAGATCAGCATGATCCATTTTATGTAAAGCACATACACAATAATTATTTTCCTTAAATCTCAACTTACCTTGCCTACAACTGGGAATCTATACTCAGGATTTTCTCTGTAATCAAATCTTTCCATCTTTAATCTGTCCTTCAGTCACCCTTTTTGCTTCTTTGGCACAGGTAGTGATTCTCTGTTGTCGGATACATGATATAAGGGTGTTTAATCAAACAACATTGCTCATTTATAGTATAATCAAATCTTTAAGCACATTTCTTCTTTGTAAGCCGGAATTGTCAGAAAACTAACAAAAAAGTGCAACAACAACAATGTTATTTATATACCTTTAAAAAATGTAATTATTTAGACTGTGAAAGTGTGTGTAAACATACAGTAATTATATAATTCGATATGTGTCTGGATGGGAGCATTGTAACACTTCATGGGATTAGTATTACAGTTTGATCTTTGTTTGTTTTGAACCACACATTTATTTTGAAGTCTTTGTCTATATAAGATGTCTTGGAGAAATGTCATGCGCGCTACTTAACTTAGCTAACAATCTGTTGTCCCTCTATTTCCTCCGCGGTAAATGTGAGGCTTATTAAAACAGCGATGAATCTGAGGCTGATTCTTAATACACTTTTTATAATTTGATTGGTGTTGCCATGGTGAACTCTGGACAACCTGGGAGCAATCTTCAAACCTAAATTTGCTTTCAGCAATTAAAACTAAACATATTCAAACACACACGTACACACCGACCAACTGAAACACTTTCACTTTGAACAACAATAATACCACGGGCTAACTCTCTTTAATGAACTTCATCAAGGAGGAAGAACAGTGCCAATATTTTTTAAAGGTCTTTCCAACAGTTCCATCTCCTGCTGAACGTGATTAGCTGTAATTAGCTTATGCAGATTGGTGTGTGGCTGCATGCAGATGTTTGGATGAGTTTGGGGGCAGCTGAGACTGAGGTGCTATGTTATTAGATAATAGAATGACCCATCTGGGTTGAATTCTTACTCCAATAAGGCCTTAAATCAGGTGATTAACCCCACATGTGTTGTGGGCTGGTTCTGAAAACATCAGCAGAGCAACTAAAGTGCCAAAGGCTCCATTCTAAACTCTAAGAATCGTGCTAAGCGGTGGAGAACTGGTTGTTAAGGAATAACTGCTATGCCGAATAGGCCTCTGGAAGTTCATGACAAGGTACTTTGTGCACTGTAAATATCAAATAAATGCTTGGGCAAGAATCAGCCCTTAATCAGTATTTTTGTGCTTTTATATTTATTTACATTATGAAGCAAAGTTTTAATAGTTTTAATAGATTATTTTTATCGGTCCATTGGCAAATCGTTTTCCTGTTTTAAGCCTAAATCATATAGCCTGTGAGGTTTGTAATTAACACAAGAAAAACGTAAATTTATCTGGTTTTGACTAAAATATGTGACAGGAACACTAACTAAAAAGTATTTTTAGTGTGATGTGGTATAAAGATGTGGTATAAAGGATGATTACCTTACCACACTTTCCCGGTGTCGAACAGTTTTAAGTCATCATTGTGACCTTTGACATTTCCCAGCACATAGTTTGAACCAGTGTCTCTCTGTTATTGCTGGCGATTCAGTGAAGCGGGTCAGATAATGGGCCCAGTTGGACTTGAACTAGTCCAAACTGGTCACAGCCCAGTGCATTTTACTGCCTCTACAACTCATCACCTGTGGAGGGTTTACACAGAAAGCTTTGAAATGAGCTACGGCAGACCATGTGGGTAACGACTATGAAAGCCAACAAGGGTCATTATGTGAGATGAGGAAAACAGCCCGCTTGTATGGGAACTGACCACCACATATGGCTTGAGTTGATGTCCATTTGACTGAACGCTCTATATGGGGGATCCCAGAAGGGTTCAGAAACTTCCCATGGAACATCAATGACTCTCTTTCAATCAGTGTTAATATTGTCAACATATTTACTAACACGAAAAGGGATTCATGAGCTGAGACAGGAAGGATGCCTCAAGATTGCTTAAAAAATTACAAGTGCTGTGAACAAACCATTGTCAAAAGTCAATGTCCTAAAACATCTTTTAAAATATATAATGAATAATCAAATGCTATCAATACCAGCAACTCTATATTTAAAAACTTGTATTCGATATTGTTTTCATAGATCTATCTTCATCTAAATATTTTATGTGCTTGATACATCATATAGTAAATGCTTAGATTTCCAAAATTCAAATACTTGACTGAATTTGGTCTGTCTTTGGCAAATGTTATTAGTAATTTGAACATCCAAATAAATGTTATTTCAATCAACAGAAAAATATGCATGTATGTATTTCAATAGATAAAGGCTATATTTAAAGATGCAGTTTATTTAAAGAATATTGGCAAAAACGGCTAAGACTATAACAAAACTGAAAAATCATGACTGCTTTCAGTTTATTTTCCCATGAACTTAGACAAAATGCACCATCTCCCTCTGTGGGGTGGCACAGATAGTCTCCATTAGAAAAGCCAACTTTCAGTCAAGTGTGTCTTTTCTAGTCCTTCCTTGGAAACTCAAATGGGGCAAAGTGATTTGTGTGTGTGAGGCTGTGACTGGGCTGAGAGATAAGAGAGACAGAGAGAGACAGCGAGAGAAAAGACCTACACGTCTGCTGACTACAGAGGAGTTGAAGTGTCACAGTGTGGCCTGGTTCTCTCAGGACAGGAAATGAGGACGGGAGGGGATCTGAGACATTAGCACGCACAGTGCTGATTCACGGCAAATTTCACCGCTGTCTTCCTCTAGTGCTGATAGCGCTGCAGAATAAAAGTACTTGCCTGACAGTCTGCGGGGCCCAGGATGGCTGGCTATGCAGGGAAGAGAGATCTGTGCCAGAGAACACAACCTATGGAGGGGATTTGGGAGAGAGGGTAAGTAAGCCTCAGACATTTTTCTTTGGCATAAAAGCAGAAACAGTGTGTGATTCAAATGCAGAGAGCTAAATCAAACCTTCATTTATCATTGGTTGAAATTCAACATGGCAACTTTATCTTCAACAGGAACCAACAGGTCTGGGAACATATTCCAAAGATCTGAAAAACACAGGGTTGATATGATGTCCACTTAACAACATTTTCCAAACAACAACTCAACGTTCTAAGACCAACAAGAAATTAAAATAATAATCACACATGTGACCCTGGACCACAAAACCAGTCATAAGTAACATAGTTGTAGTAATTGCCAACTATACAGTGTATGTAAATCATTAGGATATAAAGATCATGTTCCATGAAGATATTTAGTAAATTTCCTACCGTAAATAAATCAGAACTTTTTTTTGCTTAGTATTTGCATTGCCTAGACCTTCATTTGGACAAATACTACTTAACAAAACCCGACCTTAAACAATTAATGAAATATTGAGTGCGTCAAAAAGCAGACCCCTATTCTTCTTGCTCACTTCAATGACCTGCATGAAACAGCGAGCCAGATGTGATAGCACCAAAAGTAAAACTGCCGAGCAAGGAAAAACCCTCAGCGTATCGGAAAACCCTTCACACTTCGAACTGGAGCAAGACATTATGAATGCATGTAACTGCAGGGTGTGTGTGTGTTCAAACATTACAGATGATGAAGCTATCACTCACTTGGCTGGTAAAGAATAATTCAGTCTCTTAGTAAAGTGATAAAAGTGAGAAGGCCACTCAGGCAAAGAAAGCACACTCAAGAAGGAAATCCAATAGAGAAAATTGGTGAAGACTGAAAAAAAATGTCTGAGGCGAGAGTAAAATAATAAACATGACCCTGTCGTTTATTTTTACTTTAGACCTCAATTAAGTCTAATTGCATTTTTAATGAGGGTGACATTTTTCAGCCCTAATGAGACTCGGAGAGGTGACGGCCCAGCACCTCGGGAACTCTCAGTGTGTTTGCTGTTGGAAACCTCATATATCTCCACTTTCTAAAAGGATTGTGCCTCTCTTTAGCGCTCTCGCACTCAGTGTTTGTTTAAAAATTCCAAACCTGGAATGTTTCAAGGGCATTAGGGATGGCTTGTAAAGTAACCAAACACCCAGAAATACAGATCAGCAGGCTGTCTATGCATTGATAGGAAGAGAGATTTCAGACATTCATTGGACTGTGAAACTAGTGAAAGAAACCAGCATTAGGAGTTAAACTGCTCATAAATGAGGAACCTGAGATGCTGAAATGCAATCTGCGTCCAGGTGATAATCATTTCTCACAACTCGGGCGTAATTACTCACATCACAGAAGGGCCATACGATCCAGTCCTCTGAGGAACGCCACATGGGCATTATACTGAAACATAAGAAACTCACTCCATGGCTATGAGCTGCTAGGGAGACATACCGAACAGTGAGACAGTACACATATAATTCATGACTGAAAGAGGACAGAGAGTCCTGTCTGAGTGAGTGAAGTTCAAACAGCGATAATCAGACACTTCTGTACTCTATGTGCAGAAGGACAGACCAGAGGAAAGTATTACTGAGATATTTCTTCACTGTTCTGTTCTACGCTTAGCCACCAAATTAGACACATTAGATGCTTTCTACAACCCTGCGGTTTTGTATAACCATAGTTTTTGTACCTGTCAAGTGCAAGCGAAGCAAATTCAGCATCTGTTTTCAAGTACACTGAAGCTCTTGGCTCGCTTCAGTGATGAACAGCTGTACATGTTCACTCTTTCTGCTTGTTAGGTCATATTATTTTTCTTTTAGGACTTTGTCTGTATATGGAAACACTCACACCGCTCAAAATGCAGAGCACTGGAGTAGAAAGTAACCAAAAATATATTCCACTCTGGCTTGCAGTATGCACAATTTAATTTTCATCATTCACACGATCTGCCTTGCTTCCAGTTTTTTTTCGCATCAATTTTGAATTAGGCGCAATAGTGCACATGGAAGTGATCTGATTGCTTAAAATGTAAGGTCCACTAGGCCTGCTATGGTCTCAAGACACATGGTGTTCAACAAGATGCTCAATGTGAGCTTGATGTGACGCAACGGCAAAATACATTTATCTTACACACACATAAAAACAATTTCAAAAAGGTGTAGAGGCATGTAAAAACATGTTGTTAACTGACACTTAGATTTGAGTTGAGTTGATATGAGAACTCATAAACATTACGCAGAGTCAAAACTCACGGAAAAAGCTCCAAGTTCATCTCATTCTCAGATTTAAAAAAGTAAATTAATTATATGCACAATTTACTAATCTGTTCCCTCGGTTTGCGAAATCATTTGCACGGTGTAATAATTCATTTTTTTGGTTTACTAAATCTTTTGTTTTAGGAAAGTCATGCTCGATATAATTCCTTCTCTAGTTTTAAGTAAAATGTGCACGTTACATAATTGATTCCACTTCCTGTTTGCATTTCATAAATCGATGTAGATCACTGTCAGTTAAAAAAATTCCATGCAATGCTGCAGGGCTTTTGAGAACGTGTGTATAACTCATCCCCAACTCAAAATACAACTCAATTTAAGTGTCTCTGTCCATATTATAACATACCAGCAGCAACAGGTTTATGAGCATGTGGACAAACAGAAGAATCAATTATTATTTTGTACACACAATTTAATTAAAGGGAACAAATTTTTGTAGCAAACACATGATTTGCTTAAAACGAGGCAACAAATTAGTTAATTGAGCACACCGTTTACATTTTTTTTCCCTACATGTTATGTGTGAGGCACCATATAAGGCAGTTTTTTTTACAGTATCAAATAAATTTTACCGTTCACGAAGACTAATACTGTACAAAGACCAGCTTGATATCTCCGGATAGTTACTTGTTAAACCTTAGAATAAAACATTTCAACTTTACACATGAAGCAATTTTTTCTATACTAAGAGAGTCTGAATCTGAAGACGTGTGAGCTTACTTTCTCTAAAAAGATGAAAAATGAAACCTAAATCTCCACTAATCTCATTACTGTCTAGGAGAAACTATTGAGATATGAGGAAGATCTCATTTTGCTATTGGAGTTTCAAACAGGAATCCATCCCGTGACAGATTTATTTCTGAATGACTTGCCAGAGCTTTCAGACCAAAACAGGATCATAAACATGTACGCCCGAGTTCAGCAAACTTCACTGCGAGTTACAGTACATCGACATATGGGCCCTCTCCGGGGATCCAGGATAAACTGTGCTGCAATGCATCCTACTCAGACCTGCTAACTGAAACATACACGTTAACAGCGGGGGAGATGGGTGGCGTAAGTATGAAAGAGAGCGAGCCAGAGGGAAAGGAACGCCAGCGAGTCTAAGCGCTTCAGTGCTAGGTGTCATGTTGTTTACATTCGCTCGGACACGGTTCTGCATGTTCTTGTGATATATTGAATACTTTAATATCATTGTTTATTGCTGTATTGTTTATAAGATTGTTATTTTGTTTTTTTAAATATTAAGTAATAACTAAGGTTAATTTGATATTTGTTCGTAAAAAGGTGTTATGTACATTTACTGAATT
>JAUMHQ010000063.1:5892537-5908401 GCA_032361165.1 Enteromius paludinosus | reverse complement strand
TATGTCCATGTACTGAACTGTTATTATTCAACCATGCTAAGGTAAATTCAGTTTTCCATTCTATGGCACCTTTAAGCAGTCAGATTATAAAGAATATGCTTTATATAAAATTAAGTAACCTATATAAAATTGCTAAATAAATCTATCTATCAGTACATTTTTACTTAAGTACATAAAAAAACAAGTACTTTTGTACTTTCACTAGAGTAAAATTGAAAAAGGAGTACTTTTACTGGAGTAATATTTTATTGCCTGTATCTGTACTTTCACTCAAGTGCTTGATTTGTGTACTTCGTCCACCTCTGGAACTCCCATAGTGCACCTGGCTGAAAAAGTAACACCGTGGAGCATCTGAAAGGCCGGGCTGTTTATTCAGCTGCCCCCGGGAACCGTGCACCTTACCCTCACACACACAGACACATACACAAACACGCGGCCTGCTGACCTCTGGCCGTCATATAACACCGGGTAGGATCCCACCGAGACGACAAATCCAGACAGGATTATTTGGTTAGAATTCCAAACTTATATCGGCAGCAGGGAAATTCAGCTCTCATAACAAACTTCATTAACAAGATAGGTGTCTATCCCTCAGAAGTGTTATTGTATGACCTAAAATGTAATTACACAAATTAGGAGCAATATTAGACTTGAAACTCTGATTATTTTGCCAGATCTAATTGAATTTCATCCCTAAAACCGACTGCTGTAATATCGGCGGAAACTGAAGCTTCGCATGGCAGATGGCTTTGACAAAAGGGAAGTGAAAATGAGCAACTGAACTTACTCTTTCACAACACTCAGCCTTGAGAGTGTGAAATGAATAGGCGTCCCTGTGTATGTGTGAGAACTGTATGAAAGGTATGTGATGGGTGCTACATGTCTTCAAAGATGAGTCTGGCGGTTAAGTGGTCTCATTCTCGAGAAGTCTGAAATAGATCTGTGGGTTTTTTGTGTGTGTGTGGATCCTGCATCTCAGGCTGAGAATGCCCAAGTACGAATAATACCTCCTTGAAATGGTGCCAAATGGCCAGCTATTCCAAAACCTCGAAGCGAATTCTGAGCGTTGAATGAGTAATGATTGACCGCATTTGCCGCAGCAAGTGAAACCATCAAAAAATTTCCGCTTGCTTCATTTAATCATTAGCCTAATATTCTCCATCTGTTACCTGCCCGGTGTGGTAATGGACGCCGGGGCTGAACGGTGCTAAATGAGGTTTGTGCTGTAGAAGTCACGCTTGCACGCTTGTCCTGCTATTGGACGGGAGACGGTCTGGGCAGAAGCTCGCAGTTCGCAGCTTGTCGGACACCTATGAGCTCACCTGCGGGGGTCTCCGAACAGCAATCAGCCATCATGTCTTTTTGACGCCAACGACAATTTACAAACCCGACGCGCCTCACAGGAGGACAGAAATTTTCACGAATATCAGAAGGAGTGGAAAATGACAACCAGAGAAGGAAACGAAAAGGAGGGAAAAAAAGTGAGAAATCGGAGGACGGGGTGAGGAGGTCCAGCCTCGCACAGATGGTGGGTGTTGGTTGCCAGGGCAACATTGAACAGGCAGAACAATGAAAATATGGCATTATTTTCAGAGCTCTCATCAAATGTAACCTTCTTCCCTCATCACAAGCTCTTTTTCTGGCATTTGCGGTGTTGAAACTGACAGCTCGCTGGCTAATCTAAAAGATACAAGAACAATTTACTGACATTTGTACAAACTGCTTCAACAGAGTCTTTTAAGCTCTCCTAAGGTTCAACAACAGCCGATTTTAGACTCATTTAGACACATTAAGCTGGAATAAACAATGACACCATTGTGAGTGGTCTGAAGAGGTCTAGGAAGGCCCACCAGCAGAAAAGCCAAGGAGTGTGGGACTAGGGGAGATTTTTTTTATCGCTTTCTTAAAAAAAGAAACCAGTTAGTTTTTTAAAGTGAAGGATAGGATGAGGAAGAACGAGTGATTGATTTGTGCACGAAAGAACAGCTCCATAAATGTACCTCTTGACCAGAGATCATCGAAACGGGCCACCATCTGTGCCTTCATCACTCAATTATCACTAAAACGGTCCAATGAAAGCCCTAACACAATGAATCACAACTTTGACTTGCCCACTTAATCCAATAATCTGGAGGCAGGTGGCGAACGACGCTTCCGATTGGCTGACCCCGAGCTGAGCACACTGGGTAATAAGTGGGTGTATCAATGCACTAATGGTTATAATTAGACACACATGGAAAATCTGCACGCTTTCGCGCCCGGGCCAACCTTCAGTCGACTGCATAACCAGTGACCTCAGCGTGGGCCGGACACAGATTTGAAACTCTTCCAGCTTCGGAATGGTGTAATAATGAAAGTCTGCCACAGGCGTTTTTGGCCCACATTTGGCCCCCTTTTTGCGTCAGCACAAAAAACACGTTGTACCCTAATGGATCTAGAGACTTAACGGAGGTGAGGAGCGTTATTTAGAAGGGAAATGGCTTTGAAAGTAGACCCCGGGGTGGTTGATACTAAAATCTGTTGCGATAAGCCATTTTGTGGGAGTGAAATCTTAGTTCACCCCTGTAATGATGCTGCAGGGAAAGTGATAAATACTTTATGAGTGTTTTAGTGCTTTATTTCAATTCAACGAGTGCCTCGCCAACACTTTCAAAAGTTCATCATTTGCAAGTTTTAGATTTCTTCATTTGTCTCATTTGTTATCAGTTCTCTATTTATAGTCATCTGCAATCATGTGATGACAGATCCCCACTTACGTGTGCCAAACTCATAAACCGTGACCCTCACAGCAACACCAGCGCTGTTTACACAGACCGGAGAGGGCAAACATGCTGTGGACTTTACGAGCCAACATTCACGCCTGTGAGCTTGCCTGTTTGTTTGCGCTGGCCGTCGTGGTCGGTCAGGCTCAGCAAACACGGAAATACGTGATTGAGAACGATAGAAGCGCCGGAGGAGGAAAAAGACAGACAGAAAAAGGCAGCCGTAACTTTATGCGGCTCCAGAAATGCGCCCTGTGATCGGGTTACAGAGCTGCGACCGCATGGCCGTCTCCCCGGAGAGGATCAGGTGAATTCCCAGGATAGGAGGGCCTCAGAAGGCAGACACTCCAGATTTAATTATACGCTTTAAAGAGGATTATTCTGCTCTGCATGAGAGAGACAGATGACTACCTGCTCTCCCCCTCTCTTCATTTTCGTCTCCAAATCTTCTAGCTATCCATCTCTTCTCGTTTTGTCTTGATGGATGTGGGATTAATGAGTGGACGCTCTTACCTGGGCAGGGAGGCGTACTGTCGCTCGACGTCCTCATAGCGGGGTGTCAGTCTGGGGTCAGGGTTTCTCATTGGCATCTGGTAAAGGGCAAGAAGAGAGCAGAGTGAGAAAGAGCCGAGGTCGGTGTACATGACACGTCACATGATGATTGACTGCAATACAGCTACTGCGGTGTGTGGCAGTGTCAACAGGGCACTATACACACAAAGCATGCTGTACATAATAATTCTAGACATAAATAATAATAAAACATGAGCATTTAGGGCTATTACTTACAAAATCAAATCAGCATCAAAAGATATCACAACATCAAAATGCATTTTAAATAACTGAACAGTGAACAATGCTCGACTGTTGATTGTCCCTTGTATTTAAAATTTTATTTTTTATAATTTTTAACATTATAAATGTTTCCTTTTGCTCACAAAGGCTGAATTTATTTGATTAAACATACAGAATAAATAATAATGTGTGAATTATTATTACAATTTAAAATGTATTATTCAATCTATCCATCAACCCATCCATCTAAGAAAAGTGATGATTTAATTAACATAATAATTGTAATCATTTTTTTTTATTAACTCATACTTCAAATAATAATTTTTCATAATTATACATTTAATATAATTATATTTAGTCTCAACTATAAAAGACTTTTTAATAGCTACACACATTTAGCATCACTCATTTTTAGGAAGGTAAAAACTACAGGTATCTGGTAGTTACAGGTCACTGTGGTTGTCTGAAGAGTCACTAAACCCACAATTACAAATATGAAATATGAAACATTATATTCTAATTGCAACTGTGCCCCCCAGATTTAAAATAGCATTTTTGCCATGACCCTTGGTAGTTTCTTAACTTGGCACGAGGACACCTATTCCACCTAGGTAGACACCCCTATCGGTCTTGTCACATTACTGTGCAGTCGTGAAACATGAACTAACGTGAGAGATTCATTCAATGCCACATTCTAGACCAGCATTGGCCCTGTCACTCTCTCTCTCCACATTCATCACGGAGTCACCTTCCCCCTGAAATACCTGCTGTGCTCTATAATCAAGCCATGAAAGGCAGTGTGAGTTGCTCACAAAGGCTGCTTATTGGGGGATTTAGTCCTGGGAGTCTCGGGGAGGGGGTAAATAGCCAGATCCCAGATTATGTTTCCCAAAACAGGATGGAGTCTAACAGTCCTCCAACCCTCCTAGACTAAGCCTGACTCAAGCCCAAGGAAGAGCCAGATTAACTGTGCACATTACATTAGCAAGATGAGCAATCTCTTAAAAGACGAGCTAAACCTCCCCTCATTCGGCGCGCAGATTTGGGAGCATCTCCTGTTTCCTTCCTCTAAAGACCGCTGCTTTCAATGGGATTTGGTCAAACCGTGTGCAACGATCATGCCGTTTAGAGTCCGTATAAAACATTCAGTAGCAGAGACTTCCCCCATTTGTCTCGCCGCCTTCCTTTTCCTCTTCACCCGAAAAAGCAAAAAGATGACAGAGGTTTGGGACTGTGAGAATTGTGCCCTGACACATATAGGCAACTTAATAAATTATAAATACTGACGTATAATCCATGAGGAAATTATTCCAGTAGATTTAGCAGGGCCTGACAGATGAAGGTTGGGGCCATTATGGAAAACTGGCTGCTTTTCCGAGGGCAATATGTGTGAAATTGTGTCATCTGTCTCAATGAGCTGATTTTAAATACACAGCTCGCCGTGCCACCACCTCTCTCTCCATCCTCCTCATAACGGCTGCCCTCCTGCCTGCATATTAGCCACATTTTTCCTCTCAGTTTCAAAAAAACCTCAAATGTCTTCAGGGCTTCAATATATATGATGAAAGGACAGGCGCACATTACCTGTGAAAAAAAAAAAAAGAGGCTAGTTGAGAGAGAGGTCAGAGAGGAAGTGCTTACGATGGTTTCAATAAGACACATCTTCCTCATCCCTATCTCTGCCTCTCCTTTGCAATGAACTCCGTGAGTAACAGAAGTGGGCGTCTTTGAATGTTGATGACGGTGAAATTCAGAACGGTGAAGAAGCCTTGAGGGTTAAAGAAGAGAACTTATCTTCAAATGGAGCAGATATCGCTATCTGACACAGGTGTTCCAAAGTCAATATTTGGTAAAGAAAAATGTAAAGGATCCTTCCTCTACAGGGATCGATATCTGGCTGGATCTGTCCCGCTGTAATGACAGCAGTGATTTGCTTCATTATTTGGCTGTGCCCTTGCATTCACACCATGTTGCTAACTGTGTCCACACTCTGCCCTCTCACCATCTGTGCTTTCAACTCTGACAGAAGCTGCCAATCCGTGCTGACCGAAAACCAGCCAATCAGGAGAAGATGGACAAACTGAGGAGCATGAAACGAACACCCCATAACCCTGAAATTGATAGCAGCGCATACAGGGATAAAACCACCTTTTTTAGGCACCCTAGCCTGTGGCTAGAAAGGAGACGAAGAGATCGATGATGACTTCCCTCATTTAAGGGCCGATCAGATATAGAAGTGGTGTGGCACAGCAGTTAAGGCTGGTAACCGGAAGGTTGCTGATTCAATCGGAGCAAGAAGTGAGTCATCACCACTGTGCCCCGAGGAAGTCTATAATACCTGGAGTGAGATCTCCTTTAGCATTTCCATTCATTTCTCAATGACACTTGCTTGGCTGGAAGCACGTGATTTGAAATCTGCCATCTTTCCTCATGGCCAAAGAAGTGTTTGAGTCAGTGACCTGGGCTGCTGATGCAGAATGCAGAATTTACATAATTAAAACATTGATTAGCTTAAGGTACCATGCAGAGAGTGACTATTCTGAAGTGTGATGAAGAAAGCTGCTCAAGTCTATTTCATGCTTTAAGAATCCCTCAAAAGAAAAGTAATACACACTGGTAAAACATTTGCTATAGAATAGAGTGCAACAGTTGGGTTCCATGAGTAAAAATACAGCTAATTTTCTCCATAGGGGAACTGATTTTTAACAATAAATATGAAACTTTAAAGCAAGACTTGCTGTGAGCTGAGAGGTTGTTAATCGATGGAATAAGTTTTTGTTGAAACCATAAGTGCACATTATTTTAATTGTGTGTAACAGTTGAGCGTCTGGGGAAAACTACATTAAACATAATTCTGAAAAGAAATCACCGCCGGTTTAGAAAATTATGGCACACGATACTAGGGTTTGGAGACTTCAAGTACACATACTTGTTCTTTGTCTTTGTGAACAATTTTCAAATAAAAAACTGCAATCATGTGAATCAGATCATAATTGGTTGGTTTGGTTTTTGGCCTAGAAGACTTCTCTATGGGAAACATACTTCAAGGTCTCTAAAAAGTGGCCAGGCACTGTTGTGTTCTAAAATCTTAAGACGCTAACAATAATAATAAAAAAAAGATTGGTGAGAACTAGGGGTGCACCGATCCGATATTAGGATCGGATACCGGCCCCGATACTGAAAAAGGTATTTTTTTTCTTCCTCCGTCGCAGCCAGTTACTGTAAATATAGGTCATAGCGTCGCCGCAGGTCCTACGTCATTCATTAGCAGCATGTGTGTCACATGCTGGAACAGTTGGAGCATAAGCAACATGGAGCAAGCCAAAGAGTCGGCTGTGTGGAGATCAGTGTTAATTTCGTTGACGAATAATTTTCACCGACGATAACGAACGAAAACTAATTTGAAATGACAAAAACTATGACGAAAATCTATTGACATTTTCGCCAACGAACAAAAACGAGACAAAACTGTTATGGAGGGACGATTGGGAAGAGATTATTTTAGAACGAATGTGCTGCGTGGTTCGGAGGTTAGATGTGTACATGAACTGTATTCATAAGATATACACTTGCTGCACGTCTCATAAAACGTTCAAAAATCTCAATATGTGGGATTAAGAGAAGAGCAGGCATATGGATAAATTTGGAGATGGAAGAGAGAACTCAATTCAGTCCAGTTTCTGAGCGCAGACACTGAAGCATACACACATTACTCTTGAATGGAGAATTACACACAAAATGATTTCAAATTGTCCGTTTTCACTAGTATTCAGGTAAACAGAGTCGATTACGTATTACGGGAATGTAAACGGTAGGGAACATGTATCAGTGCATTGCATTTGCGTGTATTCGGTTTTAAAGGGACCGCAGCCTAATTTAGTTGTTATTGTCAAAGTAATGTTAATCAAGCAACAAAAGTAAAATCGCTCAATTCCCCTGACCGAATCACGTAGTACTTAGTAGTTCTAAAGATTAATATACATTTATTTATATTAAAAAAATCTGCTTGAAAATGAATAATATAGTAAACAATCTAGAATGCATAATTCACTTTGCATTAGTTTATTCTCGGGTTCAGCTGCTGTTTTATTTTGAATTCATGCAGGACTTTGCACGTAATAAATAAGTATTCAATACATTACATCTGTTTTGTCTTAGTTAGGAAAGTAATGTTTAGTAAGGAAAGTTTGGTGCCTTTAGTTTCTTCTACATGGTGGAAGGAAGGTATAAGGTGGAAGGTATGCAGTTTATGATATTGATTCAACAAAGGTATCGGATCGGTATCGGGAATCGACAGATATACAAAGCCCAGGCATTGGTGTCGGTATCGGGACTGAAAAAGTTGGATCGGTGCATCCCTAATGAGAACACATTAACCAGTAAAACACTGACCACTTTATTGTACCCTTAAGTATACCAGACAACCCCAGGGTGCTCCAGGGGGAATGTCCCTGTAATAATGTAGTTTCATTATGAAAATCTAGGGTGAAATTACATCATATTTACACCATAGTGATGAATTTTTTTTAAATTCTATTTAGGAGGGCTGAAATGCCGCATTTGGTATGTGATACACCTGATGTTCTGCTTTGTATCAAGACTTAGTGAGCTGCCTCAGTACCTACATACGGAGCTACCTTTTAAGGAAGCCTCAAAAGGGAAAGATCTGGAAAGCGGTACAAAGCCAAGTCTAACACAGTCGACTTTTGCAAAGCTTAATGTTGGCATGTTGCTAACTGCAACTGCAAAATAAACACAAATATAACATTAAATAGTAGATTAAATAAAAGCTATTTTCACTGATGCTCTGTGGGTTTTTATAAAAGTATTTTCTACATTTCTCTTGACTTTGCCTGTCATTTCAGATTCTTCCCTGCTGAAAAAACAGCATACGCTGGTTAGGTATGTTTCGATGCTGGGATAAGCTGGTGTATGCTTGTCTTTTTGCCGGCTTATGCTGGTCACGTGCTGGGAAAGGACCAGCAAAAGACCATCTTAAACCAGCATATGCTGTTTTTTTTTCCAGCAGGGTTATTAAACTAAACACTGCTGGGATACACCACCACAAAACAGAATATCAAATACAAAAACCACAAAAACAACAAACTGGTTAAATACATTTTCAAGTATCTGTGAAAGCCCCTTTCTGACATCTGAATATACGAGTAGGTGTATGACTAAGTTAATTGTGATCATGTGTGTGTGTGTGTGAGTGTAGGCACAGAGGCCAGTGTTTGTGTGGGGTGTGTGTGTGTTTGCTCAGGGGGCACTGCAGGTCTCTCTCTGGAGAGTGTGTATTCATCCCTCCGCTCTGAGCTGCACAGGGCTCATGCATATGTAAAACGCAGAGATGAAATCAGTCTGATTTTACAGTTCACTGCAGGCTAGGTAAACAAATGAATGCGAGGAGGGGAGAGGTGGAGGATGGTGTGCTGGAAGGGCAGGGTGGGGTGTGCTGACTCACGCCGTCAAACAGGCAGCACCCCGGCCTCATTAGAGTCGCCTCACCTGCAGGCGCCACTAAAGAAATCTCTTGATCTGACCGCGCAAACTCTCACTCGCGACATTATCGGGAGTTGGCTCAGGCCGGCTAAGCTCGCAGTGCTGAAAATGGCACTTGTTAAATGTTAATAACCCAGAAATGAGTTTATTCATGAAGAAACGTTTAGCGGTTGCAGATTAATCTGTCCTTTTCAGGAGCTGTGTGACGTTGAACAATAAGCTGTTTGATAAACCTCCTAAGATACTAAGTACATACCATCAAAACATTCGTGCTAAATCATACATGTCTGGCGGCACATAATGATTGAAAATGAATGTTAAGCATAAAAACACAGTGTGCTTTTTTATTTATATGCTTTTTAAAAGCAGTGACCTTGGGAGTTTGTGCATCTCAGATCCACACAGGATCGTTACAGCCCTAATTTCCAAGCCTCTAATCACTTGTAGCTTTATAATTCTCGTCAAAATCCTAATTTTTTTAAGCAAATCTCAATTTAACAAAACATGCGGAAACTGTTCATGGATCGAGCCCTTGCCGTACTCCACCTGGGGTGACGGTGAGCAGCAATAAACACAGTGGCGTCTGACTGACAGACGCGCTGGGTGATGTGTGTCAGAGTTAAGCTTCGTAATGAAGGCCATTGGGACGGCATGGTGGGAGAGCAGGCCGATGCTGTATCCTCCATCCCACTCGTCCCTGCTCCTTCAGAGCTAATGGCCTACAGAAAGCCATTTCACGGCGTGCCGAGCAGAGGAGAGGAGAGATGAGAGGGTAATTCAGGCGGAAGAGACTGACACAGCCAGTCGTAAAGCGTCCTCCCCATCCCTTCATGCCGTGCACAATCCATGAGCCATCAGCACCATTACCTGGACCACCGTTTGCCCCAACCCACCCGTGCTGAAACTTATTTTGATGTATTCATCCCTGACGCAAGACCCCAAAATGGCAGGGCAGCGCCTGTAAAGTCAATATGAAATGACATCGAAACCCATTTTCTTCTATAATGTAACGTATTTCAGAGTGAAGCAGAATATTCAAATAAATAGGACAAACCTTTTTTTTTTTTTTTTTTGAATTGTTCAATTATCATGAAAAGGTTTTTTGATATTAAAGCTAAAGTTTAAAGACCAAAAAATTGTATTGTGTCATCATTAGTGCTATTTGTGTATAACAGATAATATTATTTGAATTTTTTTTTACTTTGAAGTCAATATGTGGCCTGTGACAGTACAGATGACTTCAGAAAACAGCAAGTGTTGTGAACTCTATGGGTAGAGACTGTTTAAAATTCCCTTAAGAGTGAGGGTGGAGAATATGCTGATGTTTTGTGACAGGACATATTTAATCCGAGACACGCAGTTCTGTCATGTGAAGGACTGGAGCGCTATTAATATCTGCATTGATAAATAGGCTCCATTACTCCATCATGTTCATCACTCATAAAACACAGTCAGCGGCGGGTAACATAAAAAGTCTGGCCAAGAAAAAAAAATCAACTGCAGACAGCTAATAACATCCAGCTCCTTTGCAATTTGTTAAGATCTGGCTTTCACTTTGCAAAACGACAGGCTGCAGTGAAAAATGAAAAGCCCAGAATTTCGGCTACTTTTCCAGCTGACTCAAGAGTTTCGTCATCCATCAGCACCCCGTGCACGAGCGTGCGTCTCCGCCGCTCATTACTTAGACTCAGTCACCTGATCACTTCCTCCAAAGGACATGAATAACCAGACATGTCAATTCTAACTGCAGGGCGATCATTTATTCCTCTGAGCTGGTCATATGAATACTGACAGTGCTCCAAACACGCACCGCTTCCTTCTGGGAGTACGGGGGGAGATAAGCAGGGAAGGATACGTCTCAATCTGTGATTGTACATGAGAACAGAGTCAGATCTGGCATAATGATGCATGCATAACCAAAGCCCTCTTTGGAACAAGCTGGTTCCCTCGGGCCACAGTGGAAGAGCTCGCCTTCAGTATGTGATAGCAAGTGAGAAAGCCTGGGTTAGGTGCAGAAATTAGAAGCAAAATAAAACAATGAAATTAATGGAAAACTACCTTAAATGACATTTTATTTTTATTTAGCCAATTTAAATGATTTTCATTTATGGGTGAACTAACTCTTTAAATTATATTACCAAAACAAACAAGAAAGAATTAATACTGCTTTATTTTCTAAAGGCTTTTCTAGGTTTTTCTTGAAAAAAAAAAAGCAGCAAAGCTTGTTTTTCTTACATAATAAATATATAAAATGTATTTATCATAATTTTGCCAATTTAAATGTTCAAAGGTTGCTATCATTAATAGATAAATCTAAATAAATCATAGGAAATATATACATCACTGTTCAAAACATTGTGTTTTAAATTTTTTGGTAAAAGAAATTAATGTTTCTAGGGCACATTTAATTAATATGATTGAGTAAAAAAAAAAACAAGAACAAAAAATAATAATTTTAAACAAATGCAGATATTTTCTAATTCATCAAACAATGCATTTCTTTTAAAAATGCATGCTTTTCCAAGAAAATATTACATAACGCAGCTGTTTTCAATATTGACAATAATAAGAAATGTTCCTTGAGCAGTAAATCATCATATTAGACTATATGATATATTGAAGACTAGTGAAAATTCAGCGTTTCCATCACAAGAATAAATTACATTTAAAAATATATTCAAACAAAGTAGTAAACATTTGAAGGGGATCAAAAAAGTTACAGTTGTCTTAAGCCAAACATGCATTTCAGTTTTAGGTTTTAGAACAACTTTGATGGAAGGGTTTGAATCACCTCAAATGTTGACTTGTGTAGTTATTTGAAATTATAATAATATTTCACAAAATACTGTTTTTACTGCCTTGTCAAAGCATAAGAGACTTCTTTCAAAAACCTTCAGGGCAACTTTTGAATGGTAGTGTCAATTTACATGTAAATGTAAAAAGAAGAATAAATATAAATTGATGTAATTTTTTATCAATGTAACTGATGTGCTGCTGCAAAGGTTTTATATCAGGGGTCTCTTGATTGGCTAAATATTTAAGTGGGGGGGTCTGTCATAACTTAAAAAAGTATCATCTTAATCTCCTTCCACACACACATCCATACAAGTGAAAACAGTAGTCCTATACACACACACACACACTCCAACGCAACCACCCACATCGAATCAGCCGAAACCACAGGCCCTCTTCTGACTGTTAATTGAGTTTAGCCAAAGTGCTGCCATTGCACAAGTGATGTGAGTTATAGATTATAAGAACCTCTCACACGACCATCGATTCCACACTGGGGAAACGGCCCAGCGCAGGGCCAGAGAGAGCTGATGTGAGCTGAACGCTGCTTTGAGGATCTCTGCCATTTAATTAAGAGGAGGAGAAGGTCAAGGGGCAGCTGTGCAGCTACACCACTAACGCAGGGAGGAGGATTCTGTTTATGAATTAAAAAAGAAAACGGAAAGGTTACACAGAGCTAAACTGCACTTCAGTCAACAATTTTCCTCAGTTGCAACTGATCAGGTTCAAAACGCACCCACGGCAATGTACTGTAACTCTTTGAAGTTTTAAGAATCTGTATAAATTAGTACAATCTAATTTGTGTGTTGACATAAGATCTGCTTATGGGCATTTTTAAGGGCGGACCTTCTTGCTTAAGGCCGGACTTTTCAAAAAATGCAATATATTTTACCACTATGCATTGTTAAACAGGTAAAAAATAGGCATCGAACAATCCAAAACACAACACAGTCATGCAAAATTGGCTCAAAATACCAAACGTTTACAATGTGTCCACAATGTGACGGCAACAAGTGAAATTTCTATTTTAGAAAGGGTTTCTATTCCTGCAATGTCGCAACTGGAGCAGCAACACACTATGAAAGGTAATCTTGGGTACTGATTATGTGCTTTCTTCAATGTAAAAAGTGTCTAATGTGACTTTGAATAACATGTTTGTGCGACATTTATAACCATAAACATAGCAAAACATAGATCTTAAAAATGAATGTAAACATGGACGTTAAAACCGCAAGATCAAATCAGCAAGCACGTTCCATAACAAAGACGCAATCAGTTCCTCAGTAAGTACATTTAAAAATATTCAACAGGTTTAATATTTATGACTTCGATTTGAAGCTTGTTTATTACGTGCAGTGCGCTTCCAGAAAGAGCTTGTCCAGACATGCTTTTGTTTGGCTTAGATATTTGACTGATTCTGTCAGGCCACATGTCAGTGTGTTAGTTAGGACACTGTAATATCCTCCAATTGGATGGAACTAGTCTGAAACTAAATACTGACACAGTGAAGCTAAAAACTCATCATGCATTAGGCGATTTCCATGAAATATTCCATACCAAATAATCAAAATAGCTCTAGTTTTTCTTCCAGGCTTAGTTTTTTGTTTCTTCTAAATATAAAACGTTTAAGAACCACACTGAAGTTGTAAAATGGTTGTTTTCTGGGTTGTTTTCTCGGCTGTTGTTTCTTTCTATAGACCTTTTTATTTGCTACTTTTCACAGCAGACACAATGCGGTAAGCAAAAAATAACATTATAAAGAGACCCTGTTCTCAATTTCAACAAAAATGGCAAAGACGACACACCTGAAGCAGCTTCCTCAGCTACCATGTGCATTCGTGTGGAAGAACTTGGGAGGAAACGTGACAGACTGTCTATAGTACTCAAGACGACCTGTGATACTTCACTGGAAAACTCACTTTCACCTACCCGAACAGCTCTGGAATTCATTAATACCTCTTTGGAGTCAAGCAGAGTCTGGATTCTGTGCAGTAACTGCTAGGTCACGGCCCCAAAAGCTGTCATATTTGTCATATTTATAGGCGCCATATTTTATTTAAGCGATGCATAATGATCACATTTGAAAGTGAATAATTCTACATTTCTTTCAGTTCATTCCACGAAGCTATCGTATGGCTTCAGAAGAGGTAGAACACAGCATACAAGTCGTACAGGCTGCTTTTATGTCGTTCACAGCACTTTTCTGTTGTTTTGGATGTAATATTACGCGATAAATATATAAGAATCTGGGAAGAGGCTGCCCTGTATATGCACTCTACTAGACCAAAAAAAAAAAAAAGAAGCTTTTCCCACATGCAATTCTCTCAGCTTTGGAAAAACAAAGCTCATGTAGGGCAGATGAATGTGTTTTGTATATCAGCAGTTGAATCTCAATTGTGAATGCAGCTCTTGTTATACAAAATCCAGCATTACGAGGTCACAGAGCGTTTTAGATTGGGCTGATAAAACGGAGCTGGTGACTCAAGTGCCGACCAGCTTTTGGAACAAAAGTAGCCTTCCTGTGGCTGTGTCAGTCTGGGTCATCCTCTCTGTAAAGAGCACCTGGCCCTTAAAAACAGACAATGCGAAACTCGTACAATGCTAATTCAAGACTACTTCAAGGAAGGTACTAAATGCTGTGGCATTCCTGTCCATCTTCAGTAAGAGGAATGATAATTTTGTGTTTGACCTTTGGTCTTATGCAGCTCTCTCTCGCTCTCATTCGATCGCCATGAGCAACACTCAAACTCGTTCGAAATGTCACGAGGCAAAAGAAGAAAAACAAACTCATTCATTCAAGTCCACTTCTATCTGCCGCTCTCCTTTACTGCAGTAATTGCTGTGGCTTGTGAAAAGCCATCAGTTTCCAACCCTAATTAGTGAAGGCTCTTAAAGTCTCTCCAGTCGTCCCTGAATGCCGTTCCCGCTGGCAGCCCCTGTGACGGCCAATAGACTCTTACCCGGCAACAAAAAGATCTATTTGATAGCTTTAATTTTTCATAATTTTCTCTAATGAGGGTGCATTGATTTTAACTAGGACATGAGCGCTGCGAGGGGAGAGCGGGAGCTAACGCAGTGACTTCTCGCACTCGCTCCTCTGAGAATCTGTTGGTAGAGCTCAGCATTTTGTTGCATCTGCAGCTTTTTGGTTGCGTTGAACAAACTCCTGCAAACATCTGCTTGTTAATGTAAAGTTGTTGTGTGTTTGTTTGCTGATGCTGCATGCATATCACAACATTCTGGGTACCACATGCTAAACGCTTTTAAATACAAAGTGTTACAAAAAAAACTCTTATTACTATTTTCACGCTTGTGTTGAAAGTAATCGTTCACACAAAGATGACAAACCTCTTATTATTTACTCACATTAATGTTGTTCCAAACCCATATGACTTACTTTCTTCCATAGAAAACAAAAGTAGATATTTAGAATAATGTTTTAATATATGTATATGTATATATATATATATATATATATATTACTATTTTCTTGTTTTTTACCTATATACTGTACAGTACACACACACAAACACAAAAAAAAGATTCACAGAATTTACCTTTTTTATGGTTAGTGGTTGCAATCAATGTATTTTAGCTACATTTAAATAATCAAATTTAGATAACTATCCACTTTTTTATTATTTAAATGTGGCTGAAATAAATAGTTTGCTAGCACTTACTTAAAATGCAGTATTTGGCAAATTTTGTTAATAATAAGTTAGTAATTAAAAAAAATAATAATAATAATTTCACTTTTTTTTGTTTTACAGAAAATTATAAGAAACACAGGTTTGAAACGTGTGTGTATGCACAAATGTGTGGTTTTTAATTATAAAGCCATGTGAATTAGGGATGCTCATTTTAATCGTTTAACCGACCGTTTTGAAGTTTAACCAATAAATACAATTAGTTAAATGGTTTAAAAGGTCATTCTATTTATTTATTTATTTATTTCAGTATTTTACCTACTCATAGCCTATATAAAATTGTGTTGACAAAAAAATCGCATTTT
>JAUMHQ010000063.1:5846501-5861105 GCA_032361165.1 Enteromius paludinosus | reverse complement strand
TATATATATATATATATATATATATATATATATATATATATATATATAAATGAACCAATTTGATAAACATTTTTCTTTTTCATTATATAACTAAGATGGTCAAATCTCATTTAACCGCATTTAAAAAAAAACAAAACAACAACGATATTTCAAACGGAATAATTTCTGACTACTTCATATGCAAGCAGTGGATTGTTGGGACATTTTTTGGAAAACTGAAAAGAAACAGACATCGCTAGTCAGAGTCATGGTATTTATAATTTAGTAAAAAGGACATTCCTATTCTTTAGAGAATTTCACAGAAACCAAATGTTTAAAACATATTTTTCTTTTTGTTATATGAAGGTCACATTAAACTGTCTTGAAAAATGCTTCATCCAATCAAACTTAATATTTGTCTATCACAGGTCTTAATTAGGAGATGACAAGCATATGAAGCTTTATGCAATGATGCTTATATTATTCTAGCAGAAAGTCCCATTTGTGTGTTCAAAATTAGATGTCTGCATGCGAAGCAAACACTTGTGGCACAATATTAAACTGCACCCCTTTACAGACGATGAGTGGAAAGAGAATTTTAGATTAATATGACAATCATTTATCATATTCAAAAACAACAACAATGTTCTGTGTCATCATTATGCCATTTCTACGCCATTGCACATTTGCGAAAATGTACTACATCTACTATAGAACAGGCTGGAAATGTAAATCCCACCCATTTTAACTCAACTGGAATTTCTAAGGTTTTTGCCAATTTTATTCCAATTGATGTGTCGACTCTTTTTTCAAATTTGACTTTTAAACCAACTGCAATCGGAATACAAAGCTACATTTATGCAGTGCTGTGAAATTAGCCTTAGAAAGACAAAGCAATACTGTAGGTCAACTTATTCCTTAATTTTTGCAATTAAATACAGTACATATAGACAATACACAAGATATAATGCTAATGACACCGTGGTGGGAAAAAATTTAAGGACAAATTTAGGAAACTAGGTTATGAAAACATTTTAATGGCATATTTTTTTTACAGGTCCTATATGAGAGCCAGAGGTGGCTGGTGATGGTGAAGAACATAATGTTTAATAAAAATCTCAACAGTCTGTTGAGCCCTAGAGCTAGATTTTAGAAGAAGCCACATCTGACAGTCAGTGTAGGAGAGAATATATATAGATCTAAGTAACTTCTCTCTTTCAGTACCCAACATAAAAAAGGCCAAGAAAAAGTCTCCTGGTTTCCATGCTCTCCAGGCCAGCAGGATAACAGTGTTTAAAAGTAAGGGGAGCAGGGCAGGTTCTGGGTTAATGGCACCCCTGGTACAGGGTACCAGTGCGCGGACGGCGGGGTGTTGAAAGGGCAGAGGGAGGAGAGGTGGGATCCAAGAATGACAGCCCATCTGTTCAGTCAACACACAGGCGGAGAAGCAAGGAAAACAGCGTGAAATTTCTGCTATCGCTACTGCCATCATGCCAGGATCTTCATCAAAGAGCAAAGACACTGTGAGACATGAGACGACATGGAGTGATGGAAAAACAAATGCAGCATGAAAGGGTGAAGGAAGTGGATGAATAGAGAATGGGAAGTAAGTAGAGGATGAAAAAGTTGGAGGTGTGATGCACTGGTTACAAATTGTCACATATTGAAACCAAATATGGATGTTACTCTTTTTTTGAGTTCAATCCTGGGCATTAAATAAAAAATTGTGTCAATTTCAATAATGTTCCAAACTGGAATGACTTGCTTTAAAAAAACAACAACAAAATGTTACTGTTACAGTAGTTCACACTGTCTATGTCCACGTTATATGGACAAAAATGACAATGAGAGTCAATGATAATGAGAACTGTTTGGCTATCAACTTTTGTGTTCAGCAGAAGAAATGAAGTCATACAGGTTTGGATCCACATGACGGTAAGTTTTGAGTACAGTAACCCTTTAATATGTCTTAATGTTCTAAAATTACTTCTGTCAAAACTGAAAACACTTTCTGTGTCTTGTTTCTAGCCTGGAGACACCAACACGCTCTGGTTAGGGATTTATAGTTTCAAGGATTACTACTGCATTTAAACATGAGTGTGTTTTCCAACCCCAAAACTTGCCTGGTTTACATTTGGGTACAGCAATACAGATTCAGATCTGCACTACATTGTGCCCTTTTTTCCCCAAAAAATAATTTAATTCTAAGAAATGAGTCCAGAAAAAAAACAAAAAAAGGACCAAAATGATTAAAAAGAGAAGGAAAAGAACAAAGAATGAAAGAGATCAGATAGTGAGTGTATGAAAGAGAAAGACAGGGCAGGGATTAGATGAGGGACAGGTGGACACCACTCAAACTATATGAAGTTCCACACATGTGCTCGTCAATAGAAAAGAACAAAAACAAAAAAACTTTAAAAAATCTCTTCCTCCCAAACATAGCCATGGAGGATCTGTGTATTTGAGTGGTACTGGGGCACCAGAGCGGAAGTTACAGATACCAGGGGCCACTTTTGATGTGTGTGCATCGGCCAGACCACAAAAGGCCTCGTTCTGCTCTCTTCATACTCCTCCGATCATTTCCATCAATGGCTCTATTATTAAATCACACTCAGTTACTCTATATGAGAAGCCTTCATTAAAGCCAGTGCTCTGACAGTGCTGCAACAATCAGTGCAACACTACAGAAAATAAGGTTTTATTATGCTTTTGAAATATCCACAGCAAAGGCAATATGGCGGATTCTGTAATTTCCAGTAATTTTACATTTCAATAGCAGATTCCATGCCTGTTTTTTGACAGCGAACACAATAATGTGGGCCACTTGTGTTCACACAGCCAGAAAGACCCCCAGGGCACTGAGCAGAGGGGAAAAAAAAACAACAACAACAAAGAGACTGGAGAGTCTGGGACTTGACCTGGATTACACACACTCACACACAGCGTGCCACCATTCATTAATTCCTGTAGTTTTTTGATTGTTAGTACAGCATGGTGTCTTAATCAGTCACCATTCCAGTCATCTGAATATTAACACGCCAATCAGACCAAAGGGCTTTTTGGCAGCAGCAATACACAAACCACATACCGCTCATTCAAAGTTTGTATCTCTGATGCACGGCCATGAAACAGCACTTGTTTGCTTTGTAATGTGTTTTAATTTAACGTAGGCCTGAAAATGAATCTATTTTCTAAACGCATGTTTTTGATGTTATTTTTAATCAAAACGTCAATGAAGCGTTTCGCTCAATAAAAATCAAGTTTCAAGTTTGTGCTGAAATCTGCATCAGTTTAATCAACTAATGACAGATAGAAGCAAGGTCCAAAGTTACAAATTTTTGTACTTCACAGCATGTTTTGTAGTGACTATAACTCATAGGATTTTTGCAGTTTAACTACAGATGACATGAAGCAACCAAGTCGAGCCAGATTCGAACCTCAATTTCCAGTTTAAGCACCACAGCTCAATAGGCCTGAAGTATACAGAATTTATTCGTCCAGTCATTTTAACTAAAAACATCATAAACAAGGTCCCTCAAAGTCATGACTATAACATCTATTTTTAAGAGCATTCTTCTACTCAGCATTCTTTCCGTTTGTCTGGAACAAAGGTATGGGCTGCTTTATTGTCCTGTATCCTTCCAGGGGATGAAACAGAATTATTGATGTTAATTTCCTGTGTTGATCTGAGGCGGGACAAGTAAGTGCACCCTCATCTGGACAGATCAAAGGCAGGGCCAGTCACTCTTAAACCACACAGACATGGCGCAGAGAACCCTCAAAGCCAGATCTGATCCATGGCTTTCTAAACTCTCCACTACAACAAGAGGAAGTGAGAAAGATCACTCATCCCAAAGATTGATCGCAGGGAACACAGCTCTTGACGTGATTGGAAACACATGGACGTTGAAGGCCTACTTTCTTACCACCTTTCTCTTTCCGTTTCTTTTCTCCCAGTCGTCCTTTTAAAAAAAACAACAAAAAAAAACTGCTTAACCTTTTTTGCGAGAAAGATCTAGCGTGAGATTTGCTTTGAGCATCTGGGGTGAGTAATGGCGGAGGAAGCCAATCAATACCTCTTTGCCTGATGATGGCCATTCAGGGTGTAATTGCGTCGGGGTGCCTTTTCCTGCAATGGAACATAACTGCCCCTTTCATCTATTCACCTTTTAGCAGACTCCACCATTTTTGGCTTTGTCTAACCTCTAATGGCTCTCAGACCCGTTTTGTCTTCTGACAGGTGCTTGAGCGCTGTAGACGACGGATGTATTAAACTAAGGACATGCATCTATGACCTTCTAACTCCAACAAGAGCACCTCACGGTCTGAGGCTGCTGACGGGTTGAATTACAGAAGTCGAGGATCGTTGGCCGAAACCCCAAAGGCCGGTTTGTTTTCTCGAGGCGTGAACGTGGCCATGTGGTGACATCCCAGATACATCTGCACCAGCTGTCTTCGGCACGACTGCCTGTCCTTTTGACGCCAAACCTCCCACCGCAATAGCACCATCCATGCAGAATACATTATCGGCTTTCATCACGTCAACGATGCTTCATCGCACCTCGTCAACCAAGAATCCTGCTAATTATGTACAGAGACTCTATGGTGTCTCTCCTGAACGTCATGGAGGACAACTGCACATTAAAATGGATGTCAGAGGCTGGCAATGTTAGCGCACATTAAAAAGGCACTGCTGTTCGGCTCTGGCCATCAGACTTGAACCGTAGAGTTGACGGGAGACAATCTGCTCACGGTGTGGAAGAGAGACAGAGGGAGGACAGAAGGGAGGTGATGGAAACACTTGCCTGGATCCGTACAGGGGGTGGCAGGAAGCAGAAGGAAGCAAGGCTGGATGAACAATAGAACAGACTGCTGAGCAGAACGTCTACCCCCTGCTCAGATCTCTGGCTTCTGCTCTTGGTCACCACAAGTCTTCAGAACTTCAGAAGAACTTCTCCCAATGTGCTTCATTTGTGACTTAGGATACTTTCTCCAGTGACTAGCATCAGTCACATCTATGTTTTCCATCATACAGACAAGAAGTTTGACTCCACCTGCAATCTAGGAATTCTGAGCTCCATCACATCTCTCAAAATATTGAGCAGGGGCTGTTATGTAGAACTTCAGGGGTCCTTACATAAAAAGCGATGATCAACACAAACAAAAATGTTCTGAAGAAAGATACTTGGATTTTTGGTAGTCTATAAACAGAGAAGCATAATATATCAGTAAAATGTTGGGTACTGGTTGATATTAAAGCAATTAATTTTAACAGGATCATCAATATTTGATATTTAATTGGAAATGCATGTTTCCCCATATCTTTCATTTAGATTGCCTCTGCTTGATTATCATCTAAAGCTCAATTAAAGTTAATCTTTAAAACAATGATAATTAAATAACTATCGTATACAATCTTTAGCACATCCACTTTTGATACTGTACATTAAATGCCATGATGTCTAAATTAGCTTATAGTATAGTTTGTTAAAGTAAAACGATTTCAAATGTACTGTATTTACACAAAACCAAATTCAAAACTAGAATTTTAACATCAGCCATTTATCAGACGTCACAAAAAATTAATTATTGGCTTATCAGTCCTGGCCAGAATTTTAATATAAGTCTTTCTTTATCTCTAAATATTCATATGAGAACTTCCATTTCCTGTCAATGGCATTTCACCTCCAACATTTGATTGACATGCCAAATCAACCGTAATAAGAAATCATTTCACTGTCCATATTGTGGTTGACATCTTCAATTTATCACACTATGGCTGAGACCAAAGTAAAAAAAAAAGCTACCACGCAGTATGTAAATCAACAACAATTCAGCAAAGGTGAAAAAAGCTTTAAATAGTAAAGCTTTATTAATGTTCCATATGGCAAATGCTACAGCCTGAATCCAGACCGTAGGTGGAGGTAAAACCTGTGAGGTCTAATCATACACATGGCGCAACAGTAATCTGTCATGTTCATTAGCACTCATCGTGTACATCGTTAGTAGTATCCACAGAGCACCATAATGGCTCAAATTACACCGTCATCCTCAGCTATAATCACCCCACTTTCCACAGCCATTAAACTGAGCAAAGAAAGCCTGCGAGTCCACAGAGACTGGAAATAACCCAAAAAAGGCAACAATACATGCTAAAAGTGGGTTCGCTACATTTGGGATTTGTGAAATATTTACAACCTTCTCTATATTGTCTTAATGGCGATCTGCTTCATAAATCACCAAAAGTGCATAACAGAAATGAAGCACAACAACTGGATGAAATTAAATTAGGATAATAGATTCTGAGCATTTTGCAAGACCTCACTGCTCTCAAACGTTTTGATTTAGTCAGAACCACATAAGGTACCTGACCTCCATATATCTAATAGTTCGCAGCTAAACCCGACAAATTTACAGACTAACTAATCATTGGCCCATATGAGTCTATTGAGCTCTACATATGCAAAACCATCTGTGGACATAAATTTTGCCTGCCTGTTCTTTAAACATGAAAAATCGTGTTTGTTTAATATAAAACAGATTAATGATTATCCTGAATTAAAACACACATCAGTTTCAGTGATAAACCAGTTTAATAACCAAAAAAATAAATAAAACTCTTGTTTAAATATCTTGACCATTAGGACACTGTTGAGGCCATGCGCTCAGTACAGTATCTCTTTGTTTATACAGGAGATTCAAGGAAATACTTTAGCCGCCTGTGGTCATTTAGTCCACTCTCTCATTTAGTCGACTAAAGAAGGTTTGACCGGCACCATCCAGGCTGCAAGTACAAATTCTCTGAGCTATCACAGACAACTGACCTCATATACACACAACATAACAAGAAATGACAGGTGCTTGCATGTTACTTATGATTACTTGAGGAGCAATATGGGAATATTCAACTTCAAAGAGCTTTCAACCTCCTGTTGAAAATGAGTTGTTGAGAGGATGGACTTCAGAGAATTTCTCACTTGGAAAAGTGCAAATTAGCCTGTGACTACAGTTAGACAGTGAGAGAAAAAAAAAACTTGCAGAGATATTTTCTAATGTTCTACTCATGATGTCCCTGGAGTTAATATTGATCCTGTATAAAACAGAAAGAAGCACCTTTGTGTCAAAATAGACTTGACATTTACTGAAAAACTGAACTCTGCAACAGTTTCTATCATTAGAGGAAATGTTTGTGAAATAGGAAGCTAAGATCTGAGAACCTACATTCACATGAGACCGATCTAATCAAATAATCCCCGGCTTTCCTCTCTCAGACCAAACTGAGACATTCAGGCTTGACTGATGTGTGAGAATGTTAATGTACGTGTGCATAATAACATAATGTGTACACTTCAGATGCTTTAACACTTATTTACAGTACCATTCAAATGGTTGGAGTCATTATGAATTTTTAGTGCCATTTAAAGTGGCACTATTTCTAAAATACAGTACAATAGAAATATTCTGAATTATTAGTTCAATTTTAAGTACCTTTTTCTATTTCTATTTATTTATATGATGGCAAAGATACATTTTCAGAACAATAACAGTCTTAAGTGTCACATAAGTTTTTGGTTTTGGTTACAAATAGCATCCGAGGGCGTATTTTGTTGCTATACCAACAGCTGCAACAGTAGCCTAGTGCTGTGTGGTGCAGAAATGCCAAGAAAGAGGAAGTTGGCTCTTGCACTGGCTTTTGAAGTTAACGGGATGCACAGCGTTATACAGGGAAGTAAATAGCACGGTGCTTACAACAGTTTAGTCCAGACGCTCCAGTTGGATCTATCCAGTCTATTTACCAGCACTTTCTCCGTTTTTTGTTGTTGTTATTATTCCTACTTTTTCTTATTCCTCATTTTCAGGACATGTCCCCAATCGCACACACAAACGCAAAATCAGAACAGTCTGCGTCACCAGTCAGTAAACATGAAATAAAAAGCTTATTCTATACAACCTCTGCATACGATTCTTAAATGTTCCGATTTAGCTGTTTCCATTCATTTCCACACACATCTACCACATTCTCGTGCTGATTGTTACCCTTCAGAGCCTGGTCCAAGCAAGCCTGCCACATCTTCAGTCTTTAATGTAATCAAAGGCAGGAACAGGCCTGTACTGAAAAAAAAGGATAAGTCGGAACAAGAGCCTTAGCACAGAGGTGCTACAGACGAAGAAAAGAGAGAAAAAAAAAGACAAAGAAAAAGAAAAGACCCATTCAGCGGCGGGACACACAGACCCAATCACATATTCATGCCATTTTCCATTCATCCAATCATCTTAATCAGAACATTGCATCTTGGGAATCAAAGGGGAGATGATTGAACTTCCATTAAAGAGGCCTTTTAGTGATTCATATGTAGATGGAGGAGAGAACAGCGGCGGCCAGTTAGCTACTGTATACCTCCACTCGAACCTCCCCGTGATACTGTTACCATGGTGAACCGAAGACTGAGACGACCGTACCCTTTCACAGAAATAAACCTATCTCCAGATCACAGCGCTCGTAAAGGTGAGCCGGGTGCCGAAGCGGGCAGCTGTCGCCATTGATGGCTGACATGAGCCATTTTATACCCCTAGAAGGGATTCAAATTGGGGTTTAGGAGAGGGAGGCCGGTCCTCCATCTAAATTTTAGACGTCCTGCATCTGATAAAGAACAAGCGGCAATGTTTCTCACATTTAAAGGTTTTTGGTCACTTAAGCAACACTCAAAATGTCATTTCATTGATTTAAAAACATCAAAAGAAGTGGCATCGGAAGTCAGGAATAAACACAGGTGTAGTTTATTCACATTATGTCATTATGTAACATCTACCTATGTTTGACACATAAAATTTCACACTACTTTTCATCGTCATTTAATAAATACCTTTTTTTTTTTTTTACATGTTATGCTTGAATTATTTTTTAAATAAATGCCAGTTGTTCTGATATTTTCTTTTAGAATTAACTGACATTCATACATTTTTAAGTGCGACTAAACTGAAGTGTCATCAATTGTTTTTGTGCAGTGATGTCACTTCCTACACAAATTCTGTCCAGTTTTTGCTGATGAGCATCAGACTTAGCTGTTGACTCGATCAAACATACAAACACACAGCAGGAAAGACATTAGGAAATGTGTTAATTGAGAGAGAGAGACGAGGAACAAGGGGGGCTGTCGCTCCGTCAGCAGGTCTGTGAGGGAGGGATGAGGTAAGTTGCACCATCTGTGACTCTGACACTTGTTTCAGAAGCTTTTAGAGGCCATTAGCACACTTACTAAAGGTCACACACCCATGCTCACACGCACACACACACACAAGTACATACACGATTGAACCCAAGCATGCAAACATTTCCACATAAAAATAAACACTGATTTACAAACAGACTCATATACACAATAAATCAACCTCAATCGGGCTAAATATGAATATGACAAGAGAAGAGTTAATGATGCTGCCAGCATGTACCTTTCAACCTCACTCATCATCACTCAGCATGGTGTAACAGTGCCTTTGAAATACAACAGTAAAACATGAATATGACTCAACAATATTGCAGGCTGTGACAAAAATGCTCAAAAATGTGAGAATAAATAAATTAAAATGTGACTATTTAAAATAAGGCCGGGAAATTAAAGATTAGTAAGGGATTGTTAGTAGAACACATCCCGGGGACATTCACACAATATTTTTCCTGCTCTATTTTTAACATGTACAGCAAAACACTGCTGTCACTTCATTATTTAGTGATCAGTCTTGTTTTGTACATATGCAGTGTTTTAGAGAAGTGGCAAACACATTCTACAACCAACTACAAGTTAGTGTGTACGAAACCAAACTGAACAACTAGTTAATCGCATACTTAAACACGCATCAGGGATGTGTTTGCCAGATGTTGCAGCACACCTGCATCCCAAATAAGTCCTAAATAAACCTGAATAATTCCAAATGCTTTATTCTGGGAAAAATACCCACAGAGGTGCACTTTATTAACTACATAAAGTGGCTCACTTTATGAGCCAGGCTCAGACAACAAGCCCAAATAGGCTTATAATAAGTGGACATGGCAACACTGCACCACGCTTTGTGAAGCAGTCTTCTGAGCATAAAAAAAGCACCAACCGTAATAATGGTTTTGTTAATATAGCAAGTCTTTGTTTACTTCTATTACTTTAATCAAGAATAGTGATGTCTCAAGTTCTTATCACAGATGATTAACTTTAATGGATCAGCTGAGCAGATTCACAAGTCAGCCCTTAAAGTTCAAATGAACAACTACTCTGAACGAGTAAGTTTAAAAGAATCAATTGAACAGATTCACAATTTGCTTTGATGCTATTACTATGCTTTCTTGTTTTTAGTGTTACCAAGCATTTTTCAGAAAGAAAAGGTCCATTATCGTGGCAGCTGTGGTGGAATTTGCTGGAAGGCAAAATGTCCAAGAGATGTGAGGATAAATGAGAGGAGAGAAGAGGACAGCTGGTGACAGAATGGAGGAAGTGGGCCTGCTGCAGTCTCTGTTAACGGTAGTATCAGGAGATGTGAACATTTGTTCTCACTCTCTCTGCACTACACAAACATACACAGAGAGAGCAATGCTATCATTACACACACATTAACTTTTCCTTTCTTTCTTTTTTTTTTTTATTTCACCAGTCCTTCACGAATCCATCACCATGTATCCTGCTGAAAAACGTGTTAAAGGTGGTTTTAGCTGGTCTAGCCAGGCTGGGAGACCAGCTGACCATTTTAGTTTGTTTTGAACTGCTGCTGTTTTTTTTTTTCTTCAACCTGGTACAGCGTTGCCTTCAAAACTGTTTATCAAACACGGCTGACCTAAAAGATCTAATTATCTCTTGCCTTACAAGGTAAAGCTGCAAGCTGCATTCCTTCCTCGCCTCTAATGGGAGAGAGTCATATGCTCGGTCACAGTTTTACATGCAAGCCAAGAGGCTTTGAGGAACTGCAATTTTGCTGAATTGCTCCACATTAAGGTTAATTATGTAATATTTCATTTCTGATAAAAAGTAGCAAGGCTGATGAGATAAAAGTGAAGTCTGGAAGTGTTTAACACTGTGTAGTTGCACTGAGGGACGTTTACAGTGTCTGAGAAGAAATGTCTTAGATCTAACTTTAGAACAGATGGATACTGCATATATACGAGTAAAACATTTTTTAAAGGGTTACTGTAGTTCACCCCAAACAGAAAGTTGCATCATTAATTGCTCACCCTCATGTTGCCCGCTTTCCTCTAGGCGTGCCCATGCTTTCCCTCAGATGTAAAAAAAAAAAAAAAAAAAATTTAAATACATTAAAACTTGTGTGCGCGTTACAAAATTACTTCAAATAAAAGTAATATGTTCGAGTAAATTATGTTATTTTAGTTTTCTTTGCACAAAAAGCATTCTCGTAGTGTGGCAAAACTGAAGTTGAGCTACTGATATCACACTTTTTTTACTGGTGTTTTCACTACGTTTCTGGATCTGGGACCATTTGAGTTTTGTTGCTGTCTATGTAGGATCAGATATCTCTCAGATTACTTAAAAAATATCTTAATTTGTGTTTTAAAGATGAATGGAGGTCTTACGGGTTTGTAAAGACATGGAGGTGAGTAATTAATGACAGATTTTTCATTTTGGGGTGAACTACTGTAAGCGAAGCCTTTAACTCCACATTTGCAAAACAAAAGACACTAAAATGCTTGTTATTATGAGTGAAATCACTGTAATTCACAGCCTTGTGGCTTATTATTGTGTGCGTTTACATTTGCAGCTGTAGGTTTCACAGGACTGTGTGTGTAAGGCAGTGTAATATCTGTTGTTAAGTGTGTGTTTGCATGCATCACAGCAGCAGAATGAGGGGCATTTGGCAGTCCACACGGGCCTCCATCTGTCTGCAAGATGTAAAACATCCTAATGGGTCCCATCCTCCACCTGAGGCTATACCTTACCCTCCCATAGAGCTGCTCCATCTCTCTGTCACACACGCACACACACTATACAAGCTATACAGTTTTCATGTGGTGCTAAATCATAAGGTTGTCACACAAACACACTATAGCAGTAATTCACCACTAAACTTCACAAACACATGCATTAATAAATTCTAACATTACTGAACAATGTGCTGTACACACACATAAAACATGGTGAAACACAAAGACAACTCAACTCACAACTGATTCCAATGAAATCTAAATGGTAAAACTAAACATGTGATACTGTTGTGAGCAACAAGTCAGCATATTTCAAGCAACTGTTGCTTAGTATAACAGCAACTGTTTGCACGTCTGGCATCTCTTGTATGAAAATCGCTATACATGACAAGTGGAAAATTGGCAGGGATGGCTTTACATTTTATAGATTTATATTCTTTTTTAAACAAAAAACGTGTATTTTGGATTTAATTAATCATTTGACTGCTAGTACAAAGGCTAAACAACTAGTATTTCCAAATGTCAACTAGTCTCTCACATCCTTAGTGAGGTATTTTTACAGTGGCTATTGTTATAACACTATACTGTATGTGCATCAAAATAAAGCTAAGAGACAATATGCTAACTAATAAAGGGTGTGCTAAAACAACAGAAAATAACAGTGTTATTGTATGACTCGGTAACCTGGAGATTTTAAAAGGAAGGGCTAGATGTAAACATCTGGCCTAAAGACTGAGAAGCATCGTGACATAAAAGGTTGATTTTCCTCTTTTGTCATGTGTTTATCACTGAGCTGCAGGGCCATATCCTGGCTTAATGTCCCAGATTTGTAGCACTGCTCTGACCCACAGACACAGCTACCACCAGATCAACACGGCCACTATCAGCAGAATGGACACTGGCCAGTGACTCCCACTGGGCACTAAATAGTGGCCAATAACACTGAATCTGAGCCAGGCAAAGAACAAAATACCATTCGCACTGTCCAGCTAAAGATTTAACAGGCACATATAACCCTGAGAAAGCAGAGTCTGAAAATAATTATTCCATCTAGACAGTGGCAATGTCTACAGCGTTTCTGACCTCAAATAAGAGATATGTGTTCGGTATCAGAGAACCCGAATGGTGTCTGTAGGCTTAATGGCTAACTTTACAACAAGTCCACTGCAATAGAGTTAAACAAATCTTCATTAGATGGTAAACGTAGGCTGAAATACCTTCAGCCTCTCCTGAGTTACAGAAGTAGATTAGCAAAAACTGCATGTTTTATTAATTCCAAACTCTGGTTGATTTTGGGGTTTAAATTAACACTACGGATGCCTGTGAGACCTCAAAGTTTCAAATCCCTTTAAAAGCTCTAAATGAAGACTGTTTTTTCATCGAGAAACATTTCAAGCACTTGGAAACAGATTTACAGTCGGTGGGGTTAGAGGTCACGTTTCTCAAGGGGCATCTCTGTTAGTCTGTACTTCACCTGCTCTTAACCTTTGAGGTCAGACATCACAAATACACATAATGCTAATTGAAAAGGGCAGTCAATATTTTTCTATCGATCAACAGAATGCTTGAGATGCTTTAGTCCCTGGTTGCAGGTAAAAAAATAAAAATAAAAATGAGGACACATGAAAGGAATACGTAAAGGGATAAAAAGTGATAAAACATAAAAAAAAACTGTGAAAAAAAAAGAAGAAGCAAGAAACCCTTGACATTTATCAAGAGCAGGCCACTTAAAGCACAATATCAGAATGAACTATTTAGCCTAGAGTTAAACCAAATGAAATAGCACAAGAAGAGGTGGTCACAACACAAATACCCATTTAGTTGAGATTATTCTCTTGGCAAAGCAGTTCATACATAGCTTATTCATCCTGAATCAAACAATTCAAGACTCAAGAAATGTCTCAAGGTGCTTTCCAGTTCATCGTCAAAAAATTAAAGCTTCCTGGGGATGTTATTAAAACTGCAACAGAGTAACCTGACTTTGTTTGAATGTGAAAATATAAAATCAATAGGGATGATTTGTTTCTTTTTTAAATTACGTTCTGACAAAAAAAGTAAAAAAAAATAAAAAAGGTCAAAAGTTTGGAATAATTAATTTTTAAATATATATTTAAAACAAACAGTTTCTCATGCTAATATGTAAACAAAATACAGTAAAATAATATTATAGAGTAATATTGTGAAATACTACAAATGAAAAGAACTATTTTCTGTTGTTTTATCTTTTCAAATTGAATTTAATCTGTAATTTCAGACTAGCCTGGGCCCGCAAGCAAAGTTTGTCTGGCAAAGCTGCCGTTTTAGAGCATTTCCGTTCCCAAAAAAGTGGGAACCAAAGAGAAATGAGCCCCCCACCCCCAGGCACGACTGAGGCGGGTGTAATGCGATGACGCAGCAGTTCTGCGAGCGAAGACCATACCGGCTTTCAAACATGGCGTGTACCGAACAGCAACAATCGTTCGACTCTGCTGTTGCAGCTGTTTTGCTCAATTGCTTGCTAATCTCTTCGAAAATAATCACTGAATGACTGTAAATACCAGCTACTCTCATATTAATCTGGCAAAACCGGCAGAAATTGCTTGACGACTACAATTGGTTACGGTGGCTTCAGGTTCCGTAGCTACGCATACTTCATCGGAATGAGTGGTCTGATTGGTTGTAGATTCGTCCAGTAGTATACAGAGGCATCTGATGGACGCAGGTTAAGC
>JAUMHQ010000063.1:5780169-5801070 GCA_032361165.1 Enteromius paludinosus | reverse complement strand
CAACTACATTCTCGCCTGAAATACTCTTAAAACTGCATTTCATGGCACAATAACAGCAATATTTAGAATGTTTTGCAGCTTTCCCCTCCACCAATGCAGAGACTGGCGAAGAAGCCCCTCTCATGCCGCGAATTCGCGTCTTGTTGTACGCGCGAATGAAGCAAGTAAACTCAAAATGTTCACGCGTCTAACTACGCGCGAATAGCGCAATTTATTTATATAAACCTACCAATACTAGGGAGTCACAATCTGGCAGGGGCAGTCGAAATCCAAAGACTCGAAACAGGTGAACTAATTCCAGTAAGAACTTTTCGCAATGCCCATGCACGACTGAATGAATTGAACTCTTCTGAAACAAAAAACTGAAAACAGAAAACATTTTATCTGCTGAAATGTGCCCAAGGTCAAATCAATGGTTACAAGAAGATAAAATACTGCAGGACATGTTCAGTGCACAACTTTTGCCACACAGCATTCCCTCAGTTTTGTAAATGCAAGCTAACAGTAACTTTGCAAGCAGACACTGCCTTTCACCCTACCCTCTTCTTGCCTTCCCACTTCGGCTCTGGGGAAAAGTCGATCCCACCCACCGACTCGGGACGCTTCCAACTCATTAACATGGGCTTGGAGAGTTTTTAATTAGCATTAATGTGCTGAAGCTAACACAGGCAGCGGCCTACCGTTTCTGAACTCTCTCACTGGGGACTGGATGGGGATTTAGAAACGTGTTACCCAGAGTTCCACTGTACTGAGACTCAACTCACGTGCATCACCTTGCCGTGGCTCCCTCTACCCCCCTCTCAACGGAGTGATCCGACTCTGAAGCTTCGGAATGATAGAGATTTAAGAAGTTCTTTTCATGCTACACAACCTCCGAAACCCAAAAGCAGCTTTTCCAAGCAAAAGGCCTGACAAAGCAGAGCGAGGAGATGCTTCAGTCAGGTGCAAATCAAACCCTTATCTTCACAAGTAAACTTCACACACCCGCGCACATGAATGTAAACGCACACACAGAAATCCACCTGTCTGACAAGCACATTTTCACTTGGCTGAGCAAAGCAGTAGCTGGAAGAATTTTACTGAGACTGGTTCATATAAAATCTGTCCGGCCCATTGAGTCATTCATGTATAGACATCATGTCACATATCCTGTGGTGAAAGGGAATACAAATGCAAAGTGTAGATTTCCAAACATCTGAACACCTGCAAAAATCCATATAATCGAGATTAATGCTATTTAACCAAATGGGCACAAACGCCCAATCTGTCATCGATACCATATGACCAAATGTCAAACTGGAAAACAAACAGGTGCAGCTGGAGAAAAACATGTTAGTACAGACAGAAAGATGAGCCTATAGAAAAACTCGAGATGGGTCCACTCAGAACCCCTGCTGACAGTCCTGATCCCGTCTGTTAAGGTCAAATGAAACCCTATTCACTTGAGGGGACAGAGGTCAGAGGTCAAGGGAACCAAAACACATGCCAAAAGTAGCTAACAGGGATCGTGGCCTTTTTACAGTCTCAACTCACAACCCCCGAAGCCATGTTTAACACTGTGAGGACACCTAATAGATCTTCATGAGTGTCTCTGTGATGAAAAAACATATTTTACTTATTAACACATCTTAGTACTGCTCTCATTATATGAATGATGCCATTCTTCTCATGCTGTCCTCTGACCTCTTGATGTCAGCGATGTTGCCCCCAAAAGTATTTGAACACTTAAACTAAAAAATGGCTTTTTCTTTTCTTTCGGTTTTCTTTTTTTTTTTTACTAAACCATAATTAAAGGGTTAAAAATCTGGACACAAAGTAGACGACTTGTGTTCTAAATTGAAGGATCTTTAAGTTCATTCATTAATTCCTTCATTTTTCATTCTTAGTCTCAACAAGGCTGCATTTATTTGATAAAAAATAAAACGGCAATACTGTGAAACATTATTAAACAAAGAATTATGATTTTTTTTTTTTTTTTACTATTTCAAAATGGCAAAGATGGCAATGGCAAAGCAGCCTTTGCTTGCTTGAATTTTTCTTAAGAAACCAAAGGAAGTGGGAAAATAACAGGGAAAGTTAAAAAACAAGAGCATATATTTTAAAAGTCTTTTTATTTTTCATTCAATGGCCATATGATTTAGAGTTCCATATAAAAGGTGGCAAGTTGTAAGAATGAAGGGACAATCAACGAGCTACGACTTCTAACACATGTTTCATGTTTGATATAAAGTGTCATGAATGTGTTGACATATTACCTATTGAAGCAAAAGTATGCATATATAAAAACATGTTTATGTGATGTGTTACCTTAAAAGCTGCTCCCCCGTGGATGATGGACTTGATGAAGATACCCAGGTCCTCGCCGGTCTCACGGGACTTATTACCTTTCAGGCTGACCCCTAACCCAGCTGAGCCCGAATCATTGAGAGGGACCTCAAACATCAGCTGCTCCTTCCCTTCCTCAGACAGCAGCAAGCGGGCCTGCTCCTCTTTCTGACGGGAAAACAACAATGACGGAAGAGAATGAGACGAGGAAGACGACAGGTCATTCCATTCAAACATAAAAAGCCCACTATTTTAGCAGAGAATAGCTCAACCTTTTCATGCCTTTTCTCTGCCTGTGATGGCAATGGGGTCATTTAGAAACATAATCCATTCTCCATTATGGAGTCCACACACTCAGCTCCCCGCTGCATTCTCCCTCCCGCTTTTCCCCATTTCCTTTCTTTTCTCTTTGTCTGTTCTCTTTCCATAATGATGCTAAAATTACCTGTACATCTCTTCAGCAAAAGTTTGTTTTAAAATGAATGTTAATAAAAAGGGAGGGGGGGAAAAAAGACATTATTATATATGCTGGGAAAAATATATTTTTATGTCGCCACGGGAACAGGCTTTCTTTGCAGAGAAGAATGAAGAGAGCAAATGAAGGAGAAAATGGGTTTAAAAAGGGCTAAAAGAAATATGCATTTGATCTATATAATAGCATAGTGTCTGCTAGAAATACATAACGAGAGAGAGAGATGTTGACGCCAAAGTGTTTAATGGTACAAGTTAAACATCCTGCTCTTTGTCTTGAGCATCCTGATACACATTCAATGGGACATATCTTCAAAATTGTTCTTGCTCTTTTTATATGTAATAGTTTGCTGTACCGTGTAATCATCCTCGAGTCTCCCTTCCCAATCCAAAAGGCCATTTAAAGCAACTACAGGCAGCAGATCTGTTGTATCCCGGAAGGGAGTAGTAAATACTAGATGTTAGTAACTAAGTGTTCGTTTACCCAAAAATAAAAATTCTGTCATTAATTACTTACCCTCGTGCCGTTTTAAACCCATAAGACCTTTGTATAGCTACTGTTATATTCTTTTGTATACAGATTAGGGCTGCAACGATACACGATATGAAACCGAAATCGTGACACTCAGATCCACGATCCTGTGTCGCGGTGTGATAAGGGAGCATCGCTACACACCCCGTGACTACCCTGAATTGCGCGCAGATGACATTTCATGCATGGTTTTGAAATGAACTCACGGCTCCCGTTTCTTTGCGTGTAGATCTGTTTTCCTCTGGCGTATGAGATTTACTGCGCGTTTTAAAAATCGTTTTTTTCTCCCACCCCCCACGAAAAAAATTTGTGATACGAACCGAATCATGGGTCAAAAATCGTGATACGAACCGAATCGTGGGTTTGGTGTATCGTTACAGCCCTAGTACAGATGGCTCTCTGATCTCATCAAAAATATTTTAATTTGTGTTCCAAAAATGAACAGAGGTCTGATGGGTTTGAAACGACATGAGGGTGAGTAATGAATGACAGAATTTTTCATTTTTGGGTCCGCGCCATGTGTCCTTAAGTCAGAACGCAAGTAATTAGTTACCTAACTAATAAGTTACCATCTCTGTATTATGTGTAATCATACCATGGCATATACCAGTAGCAGCCTTGTCATCTCTAGACTAAAAATGTATACTGTTACAAAGTAGAAATTATATAATCATCCATCAATATATGTCAGCCAGGCCAGCAATATATATATATATATATATATACATATTAAAAGTTAGATACATAGTACATCTAACTTTATTTACATATGGTAGACTCATATACAGTACAATATAAAGTATAAAAAAAAATATTTAACTGTCTAATGGTATATATCGTCACAAAATGTAAATTATTTTACCACCCAGCAATACATTTAATGTATGCACTACAAAGCAAATATCAACTGCTTGATTGTTTATATTGTATATATTATATCTGTATGTACAGTATACACATGTTAAGCAATAATTAGTATTGTAAAAGCAAATCTCAAATCTTAACTTATCTGCTAAATGTGACCAAAAGGAATTAAGACACTAAGAAAAACATGATTTTCTGTAAGGCTGCTTCAAAATAAAGTGTCTTATAAAAAAGCGTCATACAAATAAAACAGAACTGACTTTATAGATACACAATCTTACTTTGGAAATGTAATAGGTTGCAGATTACAAGCTACACGCCCTGTTTAAACAACCCTGTTTGAAATGTAATAAACAGAATAACTATTTCAATTACTTCATTAATGTAACTGATTACATCTGATTACTGACAGATTTCTAACAGATGTTTTCAAATGTTAAGCATTTTCAGACATTTAATACAGGCAGGCTTTACAGTAGGACTCAACACTGATTACTGTCAGACATTCCTTTTTAAATCCTTCACTTGAATTATTATAATGAAAGATTGAAAGATTACGATAATTCAATTTTAAAGCATAACGACCACTCCAGTGCCTCTTTTGAATTTGAGATTGTTCTGAGGTTAAATACTGATTTTAAATAATTAAAAATTGTTTAATAGCTATAGGATGCTTTTATCTTTGCATAGCTATGACAGGAAACTTGCAATCTTACAATACTTTGGGGGAAAAAAAAAACTGTTAATCTTAAAAAAATTAAATGCATACACAAACACAAATAAAGAAATAAAGCGTTTGTTAATTTTTTTTTAAGCAGTAATTGTAGATTGGGAAAGAAATCAATCAAATCTCTATGTTTGTGATAATATTCTGATATAAACCCCTTTGTAATCTTTAACATTTTTTTTATAATTTACTATGATTTAATTACATATTTTTTTCTTCAGTAACTGTAAAAGATTATTTATTTTCTAAATACATATGCAATTCCATTACGTATAACTAGATACTGCCCATATAAACAAAGAGTCTTAAAGGTACAGCAGCAAAAACAAGCAGTTTAATTCAGAGAGGGGATGAAAAATGGTTTCGTCAATTTTGGCAAACATTATAAAATGGAATGGAATTCAGGGGGAAAAAATAAAATAAAATGCTATAAATTCAAAAGCAGTCCCTCGTCCCACCAGACACCACATGAGTGACATTTGATGCACAACCAGTAGTGTACAGAATCCCTAAAACCTGACAGGAGCCGTGAGAACTGTAAATATTACGAAATATTATGACAGGGATGAACAGGGTTGAGAAGGCCAGCTAAGACGGAGTATGTGTGGGTCAGCAAGGCCCGGTTTATCTCTGTTTACTGTGGGATTGTGGGTTTTGAAAGTATTAGTGTCACGCACTCACAAACACGCGCTCGACTCAGCAACTCTGAGAATTTCTGTGAAGACTGCAAAATACAGCTAACCGTGTCTCATCGTCAAAAAAGGAAAAAGCGAGGAGTCTAAGGAATTTAACCCTGAGTAGATGGCCTTAATGCCCTCAAACTAACTTCCAAATGCCAGAGTGACCAACTTGTACGTGTCAGAACGGTTTAAACATGCCAAACAAAAACCTATTTAATTATACCAAAGCCATTTTCAAATGACCTGAACACACGTGTGAGCTTTATCTGATTTACCAACCAAATGTGTCTGAGTAACGAGACCCAAACGAACGACCGCGAAACCAGCCGTGTGAGGTTCAGAATGAAGACAAAGCTAGTCTATCAGCTGGGGAAATCACAGGGCTAAACCCTGCTGTGTGTACAGCTAGCAGCGCCCCTGTATGCTAACAGTCGTGATATTTCACAGCCGAGCCCCCCAACAGGACCCCGCTCTGAATCAAAATGCCACATCGCATTTCCTTCAGCCATTTTCCCCCGGCTAGAAAGGATCTATCAGTCAGCGTGTAGCCCTGTGTGAGACACATGTCTCCAGCACAAGCCTTTCTCCAATAAGCTTTATTGTTTTAATCATTATGACAAGCAAAGTCATTCAAACTGCAATTCTGACAAAGGGCATAAGTGTTTGAATAAGCACCATCTATATGTCTTAGGCTTGCGTTGTCTAATCTGCATACTCAACATCTGTTCCTGCGCCGTGGAAAGCGTCTTAATGATGAACAAGACATATGATGTCATCAGCCGAAGCAGATGGATCACCGTCATCTATAGGTACAGCAGCGAATGACATTCTGAGGGGCTTAAAGACGAGCAGATCTGCAGCTGTTCATTCAGGAAATCACGCCATCTCTCATAACCTCTCGCTCGCTCTGTGTCAGTCACTCACAAACACATTTAGGCTTCTGCCTCTATTGTTTGAGAGTGGACAGACAGGTCTCTTAGAATTATTGTGCTCCAGGGAGACAGAGACACCGTATGCGTGCCTTCGGTCGGGGACAGGAAGAGGAAGCAGGGAGGTTCTCCAGGGAATCAGGATGCCATCGGACCTCTGTGAGTGAGCGCTTTACAATGGTTACGATAAAACAAAGCTTTGTAAGGCCAGCCCCCGCAAACAAACACACACCACAAAAAAGGCCTTCTGTGGAAAACTGTCAATTACATGTGATGTATAAGTTTCCCACCTGGGGAGGAATATTTTTCTGGTACTCATTGGGGATTTTAAAGGGTTGAAAAACAGATGCATGCGCCTTTCAAAAGAACTCGTGCAAAACCAAAGCGGTGGTTTAGAATAGATATCTGCATTAAGGAATTACAGAGACACAGCCAAGGACTTGGTTGTTTTTGACCACAACAGTTCTGTAAACGCAGACATGGGAGGATTGTGGAAGTGTGTTGCAAAAGCTAAAAGAAATTCCTTGCTGATCATTTGATTACTTCCATTGACGTTCTATGACAGAATATAACAATTCTATGTGTATTCTATGTTTTGGATCTATTAACTCTTTTAATCCAGGAAGTGTTATACAGTAGGACCGTGCAAGCCATAGGTGTGTATAGCCATAGGATGGAATAGATCTATTGCATCTATGTTCTGAATCTGATCCAGATGTAGTTAGATATACATACAGCAACATATCCTCCTTGCTTGAGGGTGAGTAAATGACGACAGAATTTTTCATTTTTGGGTGAACTATTTCTTTAATAATCAAAAATGCTGGCAGTGGTTGGCAACTCAAGCAAAAACAAAACGACATCCACAAAAATGCTTGCACGAAAAGAGCTAATTTATTAAAATGCATCAAATTCATTATTTTCCCCCTTAAAACCACATAAAAAATGTTCATTTAATTAAAATATTAATAAAAACTGTAAAAGTATGTTAGTGATACTAAAAGCACCACTTCATTGCAGGCATCACTCTTATGTAACTTACCCAAATATATGTAGAGTTTTAGGAAAATAATCCCAACCTTAGTTTACCTTTCATCTTACCCAGATTCTGGCAGCAAATAGCTGTTTTTAACTGTATGCAAGTTCAGCATTTGCCAGATTTTGATGCTCTACTGTCAATCCCGCAAAACCCTGAGCAGGTCTGTCGTTCCTATACTGAATGAATTGGAAACACTCACTCATGCTACACCCACCTCACACCAGTGAACATGTAGGGTTAGCCAACCTCATCACTTCCTGCTGAGAATGTCCATGTATCAATCCCCTTAATGGGCTACAAGACTCAGCAGTCGTCGTCCTCAGCCAGCCACAGGAATGCTGGCATGCCCTTATTCATCAGTCTGAGCCAACTGCTGCTGCTAATGACCGACTGAGAGCAAAACACCATCCCACCGCTTTATCTAAGCTTCGAGATCAAGGAAAATAAATGCACAAACACACACCAATTCTGTTCCAAGCAACCGACCAAACACCAGTCACCATGCAAATACTCATTGGAGAGACTCCGCTAACAATAACACCAAGGTTTCAAGGGTCAAGCGTGAGCATGTTGCTAAGCTAAAAATTCTACATTTTGCTCAATTGTGTATCAATAGGTGAAGCACAACTCACACAGTCACTTTCAAACCAAGTTGCTTTCTATTGGTCAACGTGTGTCCAACTTGAACTTGTTGCAAAATCTGGGAAAATCCTTTGCACTTTTCCAGATGGTGTGGATCTCTATTGAAATCAACTTTTTTGTAAGCAAAAATTCCCAGAACAGTGATACATGTTACTGAACCTTAATAAAGACTTTTCCAACCATGTGGTACTTGGAAAGACAACAGAATACACACAGGGCATGGCATTCAATCGTAATAAAAATCTATATTTCTCAAATTGCACAAAAATTTAGAATTCTGCATTAATAATACTCTGCGAACATTTAATCTTGCAGTGTTTTTGCCATTGGCTGTTAAATCAGCCTCTTTATAGGTCTTGTACAACCGACAGCATGTTTTGCTCGTGGGTGATAGTACACACTTGTCGAGCTTGGTTGATATTTCAATCTCACTTTTGTTAAACATCCCTCCTGGATTTTCTTTTCCAAAGAAATTTGCCGTTAGGTCTTTTTTTTTTTTGTGGAAATTTTCTGCATGACTGCCCCCACAACTGTCAAAACTTGTGAAAGACAAACAAGCTCAGGTGTCTCATTAGAGTCAGTTTACACCCACAGTACCAAATGAGTTTAGTTAAAAAATTAATTGCAGGAATAATGACCCCTCTAGCAATATTAATGATAATGCTAAATGTCACCCATTATAATATGAACTACTAGGAACATTTCTTTGGCGTTAATAACAGGAAACACTCGGGAAACGCTGCTCTAATACAAGTGTAACCCAATATGTCAGCTGCTGCTTTTTTTTTTTTTTTTTACACATCAGTTTGGAAAAGAATTCCCATCTTGAGTACATCAGTGATGCCTAAAATGTCGTCTAGGTAAGCAGCTCTCTAGAGTTTGTAACAGACTCCAACACTTGTGTATCTATGCGAAGGATAACAGTGGTAACAATGCCAAACGGATCATTTGTACCTCCTTGAAATGAGGAAAATCTAGTGAAAGGAAGCCTCAGGGTCATGGTGCTTGTTCCATCCATTTCCTCTTGATTTAACCCATGGAAGGAGAAAGAAAGGATGAGGAAGAGGAAATGTGGTAGCAAAGTTATCGTCCTTCACTGTTAGTCTATCTGTCGTTGAACCGCTCAAACTCCCCCCCCTTTGGTTTGCCCATAGGGTCTCAGGAAATCAAGACCCAAGGCCAGAGAAAGAGTCTGTGACGGTCAGTTAATGCAGCAAACACACACTGAGCTTTAATGGTCACTTTAGCTCCTTTAGTGTTGAACAGACTGAAAAGACAAAAAACAGGCGTTTTATCAGAGTGTGGTAACATGAAGGAACAAAGAGAGACTGTTAAAGAGGTAGTGAGAGAGACACTCCTGAACAATCAATGATGGGATGTTGAACAAGGGCTGAATTGATTCTCTTGATGTTTTTGCCATGTAAAAAAAAAAAAAACACTAAGTAAACTTTTGCTTAAACAGTGCTGTGGGCTTGAAGCTGTGACGCATTATTAAGATATGATTCGAGTTGCACTTAAATAATTAAAAATGAACTTAAAATTTGATTAAGATTTTATCTGGAACACTTTTAAGTAAGGTCTCATTTGATAACATGGGTTAACGCATTAACCAACGATGAAAAATATATTATAAGACAAACTTTCTAAGACAAGTTCGAAAAAAAAATTAGATTTGTTGGATAATTCTAAATTGTGAAAAATCTCGACCCATTAAATCCAAGTATGCATTTGACTCGGCATGAGCTAAAAAGAACATATGGTTCAATCGCAATTAGCATAAACATGAGTGCAACTTTGAGCTTTTGCTGGCATTGCCAGGTTTGAGATAAGACTTTCAGCTCACTATGGTTAATGTTGAAACTGTCCTCTATCTCTGTGCCAAAGCAGCAGCAGCAGAATACGACGACGCAGGAGTAGGAAAATAAGACTACTAATGGATACAAAAGGTGTCTTCACACTTTTGGTGCTTGGTCCCTAATGAGCTATTAACATAAGGAATTTGAGACTTGGGCCCTGCGTCATTGACACGTCTGGTGCCTGGACGCCTGTGTACCAAACCCATCACAAGGGAGCCATATCAACGAACTGCTTAATTCACAGACAATTTTTAACACCACAGGCACATTTACACACACTCAATGTGTGCACACCCACAGGTGAATAATATAGGCAATGTGAAAAATAAACTGCATGTGGACAAAAAGCCAAGTGCATCATGGGTCATGATGTTTTACTACTCTGAGAGAAAAAGGAGGATTATTCTAAAGTTCTGGATATGGCCAATTCAGCCCATCTTCCATCTATAAATGCTATGGGTCTTTTTAAAACTGGGTCTATTTACTTTGGTCTGTATTCTCAAAACAACCTTTGCTACAGCTACTGCATTATTTTTATCCAACATTTTTAATGGATTTCATCTCTGTAATGCATTATGGCACATAAGGAATTAAATATTGCTTCATCTAATATAACAAAAAAAAAAAAATGGAGAAATTGTGTACTTTCCCCACACAAACAACAAATTCATCTGTATCACTGCTCAAGAAAATTCCAGTGGTCTTCTTTGCCTGAAGGCGTTTCCGTTCCTATTCGACAAAGATGTACATTCAACTGAGACTAATTTCATTAAGCACCAGCAAGAAGTATAGTGCTGTCATTCACACACAAACCAGGAAAATACGAAATATTGTATTACCCTGAGTTGTATTACTGTCTCTTTATAATTGACACAGTATTAGATATTATGCAAAACACAATCCAACTACATGAGTGAGTGCAGCTGGGCTGGTATTTGCTGCAGCAGGTCTGTGAGCACTGCAAAAGCCTGGATAAACAGAGCTGAGAGCGGACAGGCCGGCCGGCATGCTGGGGATCTTCAGGGAAAAAAGAGGATTTAATGCGAGGGAGTGTCGGCAAGCTGCACTGGTCAGACATGAACTCACTGAGACATACGGCCAGATGGGTATCTGCTCGTCCTGAGCCGGTGAGGTCATAGTGATGCCAGAAGCGAGTCAATGTACACAGCGAATGAAAAACTAAAACAAAGAATTCACAATATTCATATGCTTTTGGCAAATGCTGACTATAAATTAAGACTTTAGAAATATTTGGTTCTGCCAAACATCAAATAAAAAGTTTTGTTAGTTTTGTGGACTAAAATTAGAAGGTGTTAGTCAGAGTAAAACTGAAGAAATGTGACATGACAAAAAAGTATTAACTTTAAACAGATAACATATAAAATACTATTATTTAAAAAAACCTGTTGTACTGATCTATTCATGTTTTTGTCCCACTGGATTTCTCACAAGAACTTTACTCATTAAACAGTAAATGTGTTTGTGGATATATTCGGAGAGTTGTGAAAAATGCAGGCTGCTCTGCAAAGGCAATTTATTCAGAGACAAGAAATAAGGGTGGAGCATGCAAATTCTGACATCAGATGTGATCATGTGATTTAGGATGAACTGATCATACAAAAGCACCTGAGTTTGGAAAACCTCTTTGACATCAACCAAACAAACTCATGTCCAAACCACAGTGAAAGCACAGTAAAAGCTTGGTTGGGCTTTTGTATAGAGCTAAGCATATCCTCTGTAATACCGATTCGCTGGTGCTGATAATCAAATCCTGTGAATACACTCAAAAGCACACGACTCAGGCCCATGGATGCTTTTATTGGATGTGGATCAAAGGCCCGGTTCTGATGGGGGAAAAATAATCTTGCAAGAGAGAGAGCTCATGTCATTGTGCTCTATATCTCCACCATGTTTTTAAAATGATTCTTTCATTTGGGAAGCACTCTACCACCTTTCAGCAGTGAGCAGGTGGTGAATCGAACAGTAAAGTGTGTGTGTGTGTGTGTGGGTGTGTATATGTGTGAGATGTCTTTGTAGTACATCCTGTACATGCATTAAGAGAGAACAGCAGATGGTAGAGGAAGCTGTGGGATAGAGTCATACCACCATTACACTCATACCCACCATCACCAACAGCACATCCCAAACTGACATTCACAGCCTTCTCTCTCGTTTATCCCTAATGCAGCTCCACTGTCAACATCATTCTGACTGACAGATCTGTCAGTAGTGGACAGGGCTGGTTAATATGGCTTTCTGAAAATTTTAGATACTGTAGATAGATAGAAAGTCAGATAGATAGTCAGATAGACAGACAGACGAATACAAATTGAACATACATTAAATAAATAAGATAACTGATTTTGAATAAGACAGACAAATAGATGGACAGACAGAGAGACAGGCAGACAGAAGGACAGACAGACAGATGGATAGATAGAAAGATGAATAAACACTGAACATTAATTAGATAAATAAGGTAAGTGATTATAAATAAGACAAAAAACACAGACAAATAAAAATTATACATACATCAAATAAATAAGATAACTGATTTTGAATAAGACAGACAGACAAAGAGATGGGCAGGCGGATAGACAGACAGAGAGAAAGACAGACAGACAAATAGACAGACAGATAGACAGATGGATGGACAGACAGACAGACAGACAGACAGAAAGACAGACGGACAGACGGACAGAAAGATAAGATTGATGATTGTGAATAAGAGAGAGACAGAAAGATGGGCGGACTGACAGACAGAGAGACAGACAGACAGACAAATAGATGGACAGACGAATAGACAGACAGAGAGACAGACAGACTGACAGACAGATAGACAAATAGATGTACAGACGAATGGACAGACAGACAGACAGAAAGATAAGATTGCTGATTGTGAATAAGACAGAGAGACAGACGGGCAGGCGGATAGACAGAGACAGACAGACAGACAGACAGACAAATAGATGGACAGACGAAGGGACAGACAGAGAGACAGACTAATAGATGGACATACGAATGGACAGACATAGAGACAGACAGACTGACAGACAGATAGACAAATAGATGGACAGATGAAGGGACAGACAGAGAGACAGACAGACTGGCAGACAGACAAATAGATGGACAGATGAATGGACGGACAGAGACAGACAGACAGACAAATAGATGGACAGACAGACAGACAGATAGATAGACAAATAGATGGACAGACAGAGAGACAGACAGAGAGACAGACAGAGAAATAGATGGACAGACGAAGGGACAGACAGAGAGATAGACAAATAGATGGACAGACGAAGGGACAGACAGAGAGACAGACAGACAGACAAATAGATGAACAGATGAATGGACGGACAGACAGACAGAGAAAGACAGACAGACAGACAGAGAAAGACAGACAGACGGACAGAAAAGAAGAATGCTGATTGTGAATAAGACAGAGAGACAGACAGATGGGCAGGCGGATAGACAGACAGAGAGACAGACAGACAGACAGACAGACAAATAGATGGACAGACGAATGGACGGACAGACAGACAGACGGACAGAAAAAGAAGATTGCTGATTGTGAATAAGACAGAGAGACAGACAGATGGGCAGGTGGATAGACAGACAGAGACAGACAGACAAAAAGATGGACAAACGAATGGACAGACAGAGAGACAGACAAATAGATGGACAGACAAATGGACAGACAGATAGACAGACAGACAGAAAGAGAAGATTGCTGATTGTGAATAAGACAGAGACAGACAGATGGACAGACAAATGGACAGACAGACAAATAGATGGACAGACGAATGGACAGACAGAGAGACAGAAAGACAGACGGACAGAAAGAGAAGATTGCTGATTGTGAATAAGACAGAGACAGACAGATGGACAGACAAATGGACAGACAGACAGACAGACAGATACAAATTTTACATTCATTAAATAAATAAGGTAAGTGATTTTAAATAAGACAGACAGACAAATAAAAATTGAACATGAATTAAATAAATAAGATTGCTGATTGTGTATAAGACAGAGAGACAGACAAATAGATGGACAGACGATTAGACAGACAGACAGACATTTGTGAATCTGAAATAAATTCAATTAATTATGTATTACTTATGAATTAAAAGAAACACAAAATGTATAATAATGCTTAAATTCATCCCCCACAAAAATCACTGATTACTGTACATGCCTAACAATCAACATAGTATAGTAGTGCATATGAACCATTTGGAAATCACTCTCTGGCTTTTACTAGACAAAGCCATCAGTATGGACTTCATTTCACCGAATGGAGCACATACCCTGATCATAATCAGGTTTGTGCATCAACAAATACCCAGTGCCTTTCATCAGGCCCAATTACCTCTTCACTAGGAGCCGAATACATTTCCCCTTTTAATATGATGTCTCCGAGAGCCACACGCGCGGTTACGAGAGACTCATACGATAAACCTCTCGGCTTACGGCACACAACGCTAAAGTGCACTTTTTACCCCACGCATGCATATGGAAAGGACCATTCACCTTGCAGACCGCATCATCATTAAAGTCAACACGGGTAAAAGCACAGACACTCACGTAACCTCTTAAACAAAGAGACGTCTCTACGATCGCTACGAAGGCAGAAAGGCTAAGAGTAAAGTTTGTCCATGAGTAAATGGATTTTGTTTAAGTGAAGATGAAAGCATAGCATCGAGACGAGGATGCTGTAAAAAAAATAAGGGGTCTGGATTGACGTTCGTAACCTTGTCGCTCAGGAAACGGCTTTATTTACTCGTAAAGAGGCCAGGACTAGAAACCAGGCCTTGTGGCCGAGAGACTTCAGAGGGCTGGTGATACCAACATCAAAGGTTTATTGAGGAAGTAATGCAGGTAGTAACAAGGAGGTCTGGATATGAGATTAAGTAGCACAGAGGCCAACGTCCCGGCTGGGTTTGACTTCCTCGGTTTGTGTAGGACAAGCCAAAGAGGGAACGCTGTCACAACAGCATTATCGCACGCGCTAACCGCTCGTCTTCACAGCTGGAGTTCCGGGAGAGATAAGGCTTTGTCAGGGCCCTTATTACCCAGCCTGGTGCCATTGTTAGTGGGCTGTTTTGAAGTACACAAAGCCGCCTGCTTGAAGGGGCGCGAGGGGCTTTTGTTACAAACTCCGCACTCCATTTTTAATCTGCTTCTGTCATGCAAAAACACTACAAACTGAACAGGAAATGAGTCCTCATTCTTTCTCCTTTGTTCATGGAGTCATATCTAATATCACTATTACTATTTCATCCTGCTGGAGCAGCAGACAGAGCTCCATATTCCCCACTGGGTGGCCGTGCTATTGGAGAGAGATTAGGGCTGAGGGTGTAAGGGGTATGTGAGGTCCTTGGTGTGTGGCTTTTGAAGAGCGACAGAAGGTTGTAAGAGTCTTTGAGCAATGGCTCACCTGGCAGGTAGAAATACGCCAGGTAGTAGAGCGTCAAACCCACCTGCCGGTTCTTCTTTCCCCTCTTCACATGGGCCAAACTACCACCGCATGAGTCTTCAGTGAGACATCGCTGCGCAGAAAGTCTTTATCTCTATCAGACGACCTCCTTCTGTCCATCCATTCATATAGTAGCATCTCTATCAAACTCTTCTACCTTCTGACTGTCTAAAGCCTGTAGAGTGATACGACTGATTTTCCATTGTGGATATCTAGAGAGCAGACCCTAACCCTAGCCAATCAAATGAAAATAGACAGTACTGTAATAGCTTTGATATTTTTATTTATTTATTTTTTTTTTTAGCAAGGATGTATTAAATTGATCAAAATAGACAGTAAATTCACTTGTAATGTCACCAAAAAATTGTAATTTCAAATAGACATGGTTATTTTTTTACTTTCTATTCATCAAACATTAAGCAGCACAATGGTTTTCAACACTGGTAATAAAAAGAAATGAATGTTTATGAAGCAGCAAATCAGGATTTTAGACTGATTTCTGAAGGATTATAATTACTGAACACTAAAATATTGATGCTGAATATTCAACCTCACTACCACAGGGGTGAATTTGATTTTAAATATATTGCAAAATAAGTAAAAAAGTAAAAAAAAGGTTACTTGAAAAAGGAATAAACTGTATTTTAAAACTGATTTAAATAGAAAAAAATTTTTCTTTTAATTGTAATATTTTACAATTAGATTTAACTATATTTTAGAACAAATTAATGCAACTGGGAATTACACTGGGAATATTATTTAAAAAAAATACATGCATCAATTTCAACGATTACATAATTTGATGAAAGCAATATTTTTTAAAAATGGTTCAAAATTTCAGCTTGCATTAGCAACCACCAGAATTTGCTAATAAACATAGAATTGTCTGCAATGCTCAACAATTTCTTCTACCAACCTTAAATTTTGTTTTTCCTTGCATTTTGCATTGTTTCTGCACATATTGGTCTCTTATTCCTCTCTTTGCAGCTTTGTTTCTAAGATTGACAATGACAGCTTTCTCTACCCTCTGTCACCATCTTTTCTACTCTCAGCCTTTTCTTGCCTCTATCTACCTTTTTTTCCCCTCTTTGTCTCATCATCCGTCACTCCTCTATCAGCGTTTCTATCTCCTTGGCCCGTTTTTTACATTTCAATCACTCGCTCTTTCAGCTTTTGCTCTTAAAATGTATCTACAGTCATCTTTCACTGTCTGTGAGCTATTCTTCCCATACATTAATCTCCCCGACTGCCGTATCTCAGTCCAGACAGTCCAGTCACAAACACACACACACGTCAATCCATCAGTCACTGAGTCAAGCACACAGTTTGGAAATTCAAAGCCCAATGTGTGTCGTCAGCATAATCCAGCTATCGCTCACTAACCAAATAAAATAATTACTATCACCACACTTAATGCAATTGTGTGCATTTGAAGATTTTGTGTGTTTATTTCAATCCACTGAAGGGTTTTAATCTCCTGCGCACAAGCAGAACTAGTGGTTTGTGGGTAATGAGTCGCAGTCATGCTTCAGACCACTGCGTACTAACTAATCAGTGGCAACGATGCAGTGCAGGGCGCGTTCAACACAGCACGCATGAGAGCCGTAATTGAACAGTGAGAGGTCTAATTCGCCGGAGAATTTACTAGAACAATGTGTGAATTGGCCTTAATATGGTGAAAATAGACATTTATTCTCATCATTTACAACAACACAAAGGGAAAAGTGGAAACTTATTTGGGAAATCTGGATGATAACCCACTTATTAGCCAACATGGATAGGAAAGGGCAAATACTGAGTAAGATATGCCCAAAATAATAAATAGCATTTGGACTGACTAACTTTATAACTGCTAAAAAGCAGGGCTTTCAGATTTTATTGATTACCATTAGATTAGAAACTTTGACAATATGCAGAAAAACTGAAAAAAATGATGCAGAACAAAACAGAACACACTTGTGCGTTGACAAAAATGCAGCATGGGAAATGGAACAGAAAAAAGATGGGAGTTGAGCTTCTTTTAACTTGAATGCTGTGAAGACGTGAGTGCAACAGTCAAGCCATGTTTCCATAGAAAACTAACAAATCCCTCTAGATTTATTAATTTAACAGACCTTTGAGGTTTGGGCAAAAACACGTGTAAATTGTGTGTTTTGTGCATTTTATTTGTGCATATGGTGAGTGTGAAACACATCAATTACACGATTTTATGGTAAAATGTGTTACTTTTCATGTTAATCGGGTCAGTTTTGATCAAGAACAACGCATTGTCACTTTAACTCAGCGTAAGCGGCACAGCAAAATAAGACTCTGCGCTAAAACTATCGTGGCACTGCCGCTCTTGCTCTGCTACGTGCTGCCGCGCCGCTCCAGCATGCTGTATGTAAGCTCTCATCCGTTAACATAGGCGGCGAAAAAAAATACGCCCTGCTTACGCGTGCAGTATGAAACCAGTGTAATGCATTGATTTAGCTCTATATGGCGTGCAAGTCCAAAGACAAAAAGGTACTAGGTTGCTGGACGCCAACTACTGTGTCCTAAATTCCTCTCATGCCGCTGTGAATTTATCCAAATAAATACATGAAAGATGTTGACAATGGAGTCTGCAGCTCATTTCCTGCCGAGGGCCAAAGTTTGAGTGGCATTGCTTTAGTAATAGTCAAGTAAACGCGGTTCTCAGCGTTTGGTTATTTACAGAAAGTGCTGATTGGAGCAGATTCTGAATGACTGCAGAGCAACGGGCATGATGAGAGAGATACAGGAAGAGCCAACACGCAGCTGCACAGTCATAGTCCCTGACTTCACACAGCACGCAAGCTCCAGCACTTCCTGTAGGAGCGCCCGACCTCCTGCGTTACTTCCTGCCTAGCGCTGAATCAACAAGCAGGGATAAGAGCAGGAAGTCAGACTACAAGGTGGGCAGAAGGGTGTGTGCAAAGAGGCCAGCGCTCCGGCGGCTGGGTGTGTGGGTCGACAGGTTCATCAGGAAAGATATCAAACGGACAAAAACAAAGGGAGGGAAAGTTGAGGGGAGAAAGAGTGACAGGTAAAGACGTCTGAACATCCCAACAGACAAAAGCTAGCGTACTTACACGTCCCACAGGACTTGAGACAAAGGCAGGAAGCTCAGGACTTCCCGTCCTCAAGGCTTAAGGAACTACAGCGTGACTATGACCTTCCACGGCTAAGACAGCAAACAGAGGCCCGTGGGGCATTGGAGAGAGACATGACAGTGTAGAGGCATTCCACTGAGACACATGATATCACTGCAGATGACCCAAATAACATGCCATTACATTTCCTGTTGGTCTGAAGCACAGGAAGTGCCCTGATGAAGTAACCCTGCCATATACAGACCTTCCAGTCGTCTATGTAGTCTGCTTATTGTTTTAAAGCTATGTGGGGTGGTTTGATTTGGTTTAGATTTATGAGATGGTAACTGAAGGGCAATATAGGTATGACTCTGCAAAGATGACGCATTGCGCTTTGGAATGATACAGTTAAAAGGACAGTACACCCAAAAACAACAATTCTGTCATCATGTCTTCACCCACATGTTGTTCCAAAACCACAAGACTTTTGTTCATCTTTGGAAGCCAAATTAAGATACTTTTCATTTTTGTCCATCCATTGAAACACATCCAAAACAGTCAATCAATTTCTTGATGAACCAATACAAAAAAAAACATTTATTTGAAACAGAAATGTTTTTAAACACTTTTAAAATATCTTTACTGTCTCTTTTGATCAGTCAAACACAGCCTTCCTTTAAGAAAATAATTCATAAAAATAGAACATTATCTTACTTATCCCAGACTTTGGGAAAACCACTTTTGTTCATTCACCCGCTTCAAAATCAGAATTCAGTAGGAAACACTGCATGTTCTTTCACAAGCAATTCAATCCAAATAGGGGGTATGTTTTGTATATATTTATGCAATCATGCAGACAATTCATGCACTGCAAAGGAAGAAGAGACCAAGAGAGGAAGAGACTTTGAGAAAGGTTTATTTGTAGCAGATAGGAGGAGGTGAATGTATAATACACGGTGTCTGCCATGGGTCTGATGACTGAATTAGATGCACAGTAGTTAGACAGAGAAGACTCTTACCAGCTCACGTGGAAGGAACATGTCTTCCTGTCTGGCCACAACCAGACACACACTGTCTCCCTGCTTAGTGCTGCGTAACATGGCCACAAGTTCCTCCTGAGAGTGGCCGGTGATGTCCACACCATTCACCTGAACACACACATGCACTTGGTTCCAGTGGATTTCATGTGTACCTTCACACTAGTGTGAAATGAAAATGATTTGACTTTTTTTAGAAATGCCTCATCTTACTCCAGAAAGAGACTCACTTCTAGGATCCTGTCACCTGACTGCAGACGGCCATCTTTGACAGCAGCTCCTCTGGGTAGGATGTTTTTGACGAGGATGGGACCAGGCCCATGCACAGAAGAATCTCTGGTCACAACAGTGAAGCCCAGACCTTCAGGACCTATGAGGATATTTGAGAAAAATGTAAGTAATTGATGGACAACCTAAACCTAATTTATCAGCAATACTGCAGTAATTCATGTGCGACGTCTATTCTTTCACCAGTCAGCACACTCTCAAATATCAGCAATTTGTCTGTAAAAGAGGCCATCACTTAGAAAGCTTTTTATTAAAGACCTAATAAAACGCAATATCTTTAAAAAACAAAAATAAAAAAATACAGTTCAACAAATAAATAAAATATCAGATTGTTTTATTCAGCAAGGATTGACTTAACTGATTAAAAGTGGCAGTAAAATGTACTGTTACAAAAACAATTGTATCACGGTTAAGCATTAAAAAGACTAAGAAATGTTTCCTAAGCAGCATATTAGCATATTAGAAAGGTTTCTGAAGGATCATGTGACACAGGAGCAGTCTAAAGGCTGCTGAAAATGCAGCTCTTGAATGCTACAGTAGGTATATTAAATCAGAGCAAATAAAATGTATTAAAGTTGCTTAAATAAATGAACATATTTCAAAGTAATGGGCTTAAATATTCCAATATTAGTAGTCTATATATATATATATATATCAAATAGATATTTTAGCAACATATTTGTGCTATCCGGTTTCCATTTAAAATAAAAAATATATATATATTTTGATATTGTCGACAAACTTTGAAGAATTATGGGAAACAACACAAGAGATACAGTAGGTAGAGGAAGAGCTTTTTTTCACATTTGGCTCCCAAACTCTGGAACAGCCTTCCTGATAACGTTCGGGGTTCAGACACGCTCTCTCTGTTTAAATCTAGATTAAAGACACATCTTTTTAGCCAAGCATTCGAATAACGCATCTCAACTTTTCCTGC
>JAUMHQ010000063.1:5760294-5774454 GCA_032361165.1 Enteromius paludinosus | reverse complement strand
GACTACCAGACTGCCACGGTTAAAGTTAAAAATCTTCGTTTGTGTTCTGCTGAGGAAACAAAGTCACCTACATCATGCATGCCCTGGGGGTAAGTAAATAAACATCAATTTTTCATTTTTGGGTGAACTATCCCTTTAACAGTAAAAAATTTTGAAAATTGTGAATGGTTAATGGTAAATCCCTGTTAAATTTACAGGAAAACAGAATTCCCTGCATTGCATTTTACATTTTTAAATTTTTTCTTTGAAATATCTGTTTCTTCTTAGTTTTTTTGTATCAGTTATGTTTATTAGGGTTGTATGTTATATGTAATGTTGTTAAATGAATGTTTATTGCACATTGATACACCATGATGGTGTTTAGTGTTTGCGTGAATGACACAGAGAACCTTCTATATATTTTACTATTTAAAAGCTACTTGTGATAGGCCTTGGTTCATCATGTGACTTGCACATCATGACCTGCATTTGGTAGTTAACAGTGTATTTCAAAAGTACAAAATAGATTTCACTACTTTAATAGGTTGGTATATAAACATTATATAAATTTTTACTGTTTCTGATTAGAAATTACGGTATTTAACAGTAAATTTAACGCAGACTAAACTGTAAAACAAAAGATATTGTTACTGTATTTTTCACCGTTTTATTCTGGCAACCACAGCTACCTTTATTTACCGTAAATTTTATTGGATTTCTTTTTTTTTTTTTTTTTTACAGTGTATGAGACATAACCTAAAAGAGTGTTTTATGTGTGCATTCATGTACAGTAGGTTTTACAGTTTTAAGTTAAACATATTTAAATACTGTCATTTCATTTACTTGACATAATGTTAATATACCAACCTATTAAACTACTCAAATCTGTTTGTTTGTTTGAAATACACTGATAAGCACCAAACGCAGGTGGTGATGAGAAGGTGCTCAGTGTCATTCACACAAACACTAAGCACCATCATGGCGAGACTCATTAAGCTAAAATATGCAATAAACACTAACTTAACAACATTGCATTTAACATACAACCCTAAAAAACAACCGATAACAGAAAAATAAAAAGAAACAGTTATTTCAAAGAAAAAACATCAAGTGTAAACAGAATTTAAAATGCAACGCAGGGCATTTTACAGGAATTTACCAATAACCATTTAACCATTTATTAAAGGTGGCTGGTGATACCCACAGACGTGAAATAGCCTGTAAACTGATATATTAGCTACATAACGGTACCTGGCAAATCCGAAATGCTTGTCAAAGAATTATAGGAGTAAATGTTTATGTAGGCTATGCATATTGTAGTTCACCCAAAAATGAATATTCTATAGTCGTTTAAGAACCTCCTTACGAATTCTGGAGCCCATTTACTTCCACTAGACAAAATTAAATAGTAAATAAAAGAGAAAAAAATTGGATAAATGAATTTTTCTTTAAAATGGGAAAAAAAAATTTATGCACATTTGGACGACTTGAGAATAACTAAATGATGGGCAACTTTTTGTGGAATTATGCAGAACTCTTAATTAGAAACCAGTAAATAACTACAACTACAACCAACCGCACTCATAGGTATTTCCTATGCAATAAAGCTAGTCAAATTATAACAGAGTTCACTTACACATAGTTTAATCCTAATTCAGCCTATACTAAGATCCTTTATCGAAAGAGACAACAAGAGGGAGGACGATGGTCTTCTCGAACTGATTTTGATCAACATTACAAGTACACTTAAGGTAAAAGTGCAAGATGTAAGACCGCTAAAACATCTAGATGTTTATGTACCAGCTGTAAATCTGCAGACAGCTTAGTATTTACACAAAGAAGTCTGGATGTAGGCTTGAATGTCTCATTCCCTTGACAATGTGGACTTTGTAGCTAACGCTATCTTTGAAAACAGAGGTTAAGGGACTAATTAAATGTTTGCACGGTAAAAGTGCCGACCCAGAAAAGACTACGAGCGTTAACTCTACAACCTATCATCCTTCTGAAAGCTGACATTACCAGCATGTGCAGTTATGTCAGAACGCCTACCTTCATAGACAAGGCACCGCAAACAATTAACCGAACGGTGACAACTGATGGCTTGTTCCCTTGTTAATACACGCAAAACATCTTTTTAATAGGCACGCACAAGCTACATAAACGCCCACCGAAAAAATAAATAAATAAAAACATTTCAACAAGAGTGCGCCTGTGATTCATTCTCCTCTCATTTTTAATGATTAGTTTGTGCCGTTTGAGTCACGGTTTGATGCTGTTGCTAATTAAAGAACAAAAGCATTAATCTAGCGGCTGACTGATGATCTGATGAGCATGTCACCGGTTTTATTTGCTCGTAGTGCCTGATCTCTTCGCGCTGACCCTCATCTAATGAATGACACGGATGGAGCTGGCAGTAATGGAACAGTGCCAAACAAAGAGAAGTCGACAGCCTTGACAGAGCCAAGAGGGGAAGCAAACACACTGGAGGGTATGATGGGATACGCACCACATGCTGAGAGGGTTATAAGATTTTGCTCGTCTATATATAGGTGTTTGTTTCAGCGTTTTAACCAAGTCAAACACCACGTACACCTGTTTTCTAAATGAAGACATCTGCTCCCTTTACGCATTCAAGCTGATGATGGTTATCAGACAACGAGCGGAACAGTTTCTAATGTACACCATTGCGGTGATTCTCCATTCATCCATCCTTCGCTTTGTTTCGTAGACAGAGTCTGGAATGGCATAATAGAAAAGTGTTTACTTTCTTGTGGGGGGGAGGGTATGGTGATAAAGGTATGATTTAACCAAAATTAGGCCTGTCGTCATAGTTCAGACGTGGGCCGGGCCTCGGGGCTGTTTCAGGCTTCTCCTTATTTTTATATTTTAGACATCCATCAAATAGTGATTAAAAGATTGCCATGCAGCACCGGCGAATACAACACAAGATCGCGCTCCGCAGCTTAAAGTGACTCCACGGTGTTTCTGCGTTCAGATGCACGCAATAATTTTGCCGCGGTGCCACAGCAAAAGTAATAATCATGAAAGTGTCGAAGGAAAACAATAGGAAGACATTTGAATGAATTTACTCATAAACAAGTGTTTTCTGAGTCCGTGTCGCAATGATGAATTTTTTGATCCTTCATCTCCTCATAGACGTGCCTTTAAAGCGAAGTCATCTTTACGGATTATTTCATTTAATGAATGGGTTTTTTTTTTCTCTCTCTGAACAAACCACCATGTTGCACATTTATTCTTTTAGCGTTTAACGTTTAAACGTTTTATGTTTGAACTGTTTTAGCATGTCTATCGATTTTTTTAAGGCCAGTAGTGATGATTTGAGATGGCTAAATTGATCCGTCATACTTTATGATCAGCTCACTGTCTGCCGCTGGCCACTTGGTACTTTAAAAAACACAAACTTGTATTTAACAAACAAAAAAATTTCTAAATTAGCTTAATAAAAAACAGAACAAAATATAATCATTCGGCCACTACACTCAAAACTGAACTATTTTAATAGCTGAATAAGACGTTTGGTAGAAGAGGGAAAAGGACGGGCTTGGGTCGGGCTCGGGCCTAAATTTGAGGCCCTTGCAGACCTCTACAAGTTCATACATGGTGAAAGTGGCTTAGTTCAAGTTTTTTTTTTTTTTAAATGAAGAAAACTTGGTTGGGCTTTTATTAACAAGAGGTAGAGTTACTAATAAGAGATCCTTCGAAGTACCATAGTCTTTGCCAAATTACTAACGCATAACAATTTTGCTCTGTTCTCCACATTAAGCTATTATTTGATGTCACACCACTTTGAGTACTTTTTGAGTTTGGAGGTACAGTTGCACGTTGCGTAAGCTTAACAGAAGAAAACGAATACGGGGAATCAATGAGACAATGACTAAATGATTAGGGGTAATGGTGGGTAAATAATGACAACAAATTTAAGAGTACAGAAACTTTAAACCTTATCCAGTAAGACAAAGGAGAGACAAAGATCAAAGTTTACAAGATTTGTCTGGTCTCATCGACACAGCGGATGACCCACGAGCAAAGACGGTAAGAACCTCTGTCAACAATATACAACCTCATACAATTCCTCACAGGAAGCGTGGTGTTATTTACCATCAAACACACATACCCCCCACAGGAAGAGAGGCGTCACAGCTCCAACAAGTGATACATTTAAAGTATCACTTCTTGGTGACTATTAAACCCACAGGGTTCAAGATACGAAAAAATACTCCCAGAGCAATTAGCAGTCTCTGAGATCCTCCCGGAGGACGACTGTTCTAATGATGGCAGAGACAGACAAATAAACATGCATGTGACAGATCATGAGACCAGAAGACTTACAGGAGATGTGAAAAGATGGACTTGGTTTTGAAAATGACTGATAATGAGGAACGCATAAAAACAAATGCTGACCGTATTTGTTAGAAGTGATTGGCAACATCTCCGTTACTGGTTAGTTTGAATGAAAAAACAAAAAAACAGTGGGATTGAGGCTGGGTAATGTACTGGATATTTAGTGGTGATTAAACTTCCATTAGTTAAAGATGACCACCTAAATGCTGGAATTAAATGGCAATAATTATCCGAAAGAATCGTTGCGTCCAAACTAATTACATCTCAAAATCACTTAAAATAATGGCCTGTGAAAGCTCAAATAGAGTCTGCGGGAAATTCTGGATCACTGACACCCACCAATTTGGCTTTTAAGATCCTTTCAAAGGGGTTAGCACTTCTTTTGTCTTTGGAGAGGGAAGAGTATTTTTCTGAAAAGTTTAAAATATCTGCCACTGCTCCTCAGTGGGAGGCGAGGGCAAACCCAAGGGCCATTTCTCTCCCTTTTCCAACCACTTACTTCTGCCGAAAAGGGCAAGTGACAATCTGAACAATTACAAAGGCCTATTACCTCAATCAGGTATAGAGTAGTGTGGACCCTCTCTTTCTCTGTCCATCTCCCTCCCTCTCTGGTGGTTTTCAGTATAGAGGGGTGCAACTCCGAGTGCATTAGTGAGCTCTAACCCTGTCATTTCTCAGGCACACTCACTTATTACGGACACGCCGCATGTTCCTGCAGCCAGGAGGAAGAACACGCAAAGCAGACAGGTTCGGTAGAGAAGAAGAAAGAGAGAGGTGGAGATGGGTGAAAGACCATGAAGAAGAATGGTAGGTCAAAAAAGAAACAAAGAAGCTGTTCTCAAACCTAGTCAAGAGCCCTTTAGGATTGTGTGCCAGAAAATAAAGAAAAATGCCTTTGAAATTGCAATTACATTTTAAAACATAGTCAGTCTTTCTAATTAACTAAAATTAAAGGAAAAAAGAAAAATTATATATGGAAATAGCAAGAAAATGTAATTAAATACAGATCTGTTTAACACATATTATATATATAGAGTGAGTGAAAGAGAGAGAGAGAGAGAGAGAGAGAGAGAGAGAGCTGTCAAATGATTAATCGCATCTGAAATAACACTTTTTGTTTAAATAATATATGTATGTGACAGGCTCGCAAAATGTCAAAATCCCTGGTGACCTTCGTGCAGGCACTCTTCAGTTTTTTATTAGCCCAAAATAAATTTAAGTAGCCCCCAGAAAAAAAAGAGATTACTTTTAATATAAAATATTGTAAAGGAAACTAAATATAAATCAAAAAAAACTGTAAAAAATAGACAAATTACAATCATCAACTAAAAAATTTGGTTCTAACTGAACAGAAATTTCTATGCACTTAAGAACCATGTAGAACATGAACCAGTCTGTGTCAGATTCTGAATCTGAAATTTCAACTGAAGTCACAAATGAGAAAATGCCACTCGACGTAGGAGGGCATAACCTTTCCTTTTTAGCGGCTGTAGACAAAGCAGTTCTGAGCTTACAAACGCTGCCTCACACGCAGGATGAAACGAACATGACATTTACTAAAGACAGTCTTCCTTCAGAAAAAACAGTGATATATTTTTTATTTTAAATATGCATTACGTTCTCATGTTTATTCAACAAATGCTTCTGAAAAATCGGTCAGTTTTGATATCGTGGCAGGTCGCCACAAATAAATAAATGTATGGGAAACAGATCCCACACCACAATAACATGAGTCCAGCTTCATTACTCATTATTGCGTTTGTAGCCGGCGACGCTAACCAGACCGATAAACAAACAAAACAGTTAACGTTAGTAAACTTCGGTCCAGGCGCGTGCGCCCGATGAAACCGTCCATACACAGCTTGTGCGACCACTAAGTGAAAGTAAAAAAAGCCATTAATATATATACATATATATATATATATATATATATACACTTGTCTCACATCAATTCACATCTATAATTACTAAAACAATTCAATAGTCACATCTAAAAAATATAAAATAAATTATATATATAGGTTTTTTTCCTTTTAAAAGTTTAATGGTGATTTTTTTTTCTTTACATTATAAATTTTTTTTACATTTAATTTCTTGTCTTATTTAACTGCTATTTTACTGCTGTGTCATATTTTTAAAAATAGGTTATGATATATATATATATATTAATTGATGTGATTAATCATTTGACAGCACTGATCTATATTTATAGACTTGCTCTTGATGGCAAGGATTTCTTTTTTTAACTTTTATTAACAAAGCAGAAGTCAAATTTATTCATAGGTTTTGTCTAATGAGAATGAATACAATTGCTATGCAATACAATTTAATTTAGTTCATTTAGCCTTTGAGAGAAATCTGCCTCAGAAGCGTATTGCTGAATTACATTAATGCACATCCATATCAACTGAATAGAAAAACCAACGAACATGACAATACGTATAAAAGCTTTCATTGAGATTACAGCGATTAGGATGGACAATAGCCGATTTAAACATTCATGCATGAAATCTACATTATCAACTATTACATAAAGAGTGGACAGATACACAGACGGAGGAGTGGATTTACGGAGCAGTAATGCTGTTATTTCAGCACATTATTCACTATTCAGTTGTTATAGCACTGTATTTTAAATGTTTTAAAGTTTTACCTATGTAAATTAGGCTAATATTGTGGCTTATTTGCAAAACTCAGTGCTGTCTGCCAATGAAACCCAAACATTAAACTATTACTGCTGAGAATATTGAGCTCTATGATTTCTGAAGACCAAGAAAATATGAGCTACTAATAGCAGATATTAATAGCAGGGGGCGGAGATTGCATTAAATTAAGTAGCTGCATGTTTAACATGTGGGCAATGGACATAGTTTGTTAACTTTATGAATGTCAAAAACAGCGAGTGAAAAAAATCAAGAAATGTTCTGGTTTCTTCGCCTGACTTTTCTTTGTTCAGGTTCGCTCTCTTTCTGTCACACACAAACACATGTCCTCCAGCTGTACATAAGCCTTCATCAATGAAAAGTGCCAGTTTAATTACACCCAATGGGCTGAAAGAGAGAGAGGGAGAGGGAGAGAGGGAGAAAGCGAGACAGAGAAATTGATGTTAATTGGGGGTTTGTGAATGAGAGGCTGTTGGATTAAAAGCAGAGCCGTTTTAATTTGAGATCATGTATCCCTTTTGAGTGTCATTTTAAAGAAGCTTGCGAGAGCGTAGAGAGTGTGCGAGAGTTCACACTACAGACAGGAGTCTAAGACGGCACGAGGCTGTGCTAATCAGGCACAAGTCAGGCCGTGACGTCAAAAGGTGTCTCACAAACACATGGACCATGCTCATCTTTAGGCAGGTGGATGCGAAAACACACACTCAAGCACAAAACTGATGCAGGACTGAGCGGTATGATGGGTTTATACATGATGAGAGCAGTAATGTTCCAACAAAAATCAAAAAACGTCAGAAATACAGATTGTTAGGTCAAAACATGACACATTAATACAGACTTTTTTTTACATCAATCGTGGCTTAGAATTAGTGCCAGATTTACCTCTACACTGATTTATGTGTGCATTACACATTCTGTCGTTCTCAGTAAGCTGAGGTCAGAATCTCACCTGTGGCTCCGGACTACCATTGCAGTGACATCACACATTAAATTTCATGGCTGAGAGTAAAGTGAAACTAATACTGCTATATTTCTTCATGTAAATTTAACACAGTGAAAACAGAGTCGAGATGTGAGGAGTTCGACTACGCCGGGCACTCAGCATTCCTGATATTCAATAGTGTGCTGTAAGAGTTGAACCTGTTCTCCAAATCCTGTTGGATACAAGTTAGGAAAAAACGTATATTATGCAGTAAAGTGAGATTCCTTGGTGTTTGATATTAAAAAGTGAACTAGTGGCTATAATCTTTTTCCAGCGTAGTCCTATGAGCTTTATTGGTCCGTCTGCCGTGGAACCCAACAAAACACTAAAAGAACAACTAGCCTAGTGGTTTTACAGGTTACTGTCAATTAATCAGCACATGCTACTTTTGCATGGGCAAATGCCATATGTATATATCACAACACTAAAGACTGGAATACACTACACGACTTCTAAAATCTGAACCAACACTTTGCTTTCGAAACACTAGGCACCATACACTTAAAGACTCTGAAAATAGTGACAAAGAAATACTAGGCATAGTACAATACCAAACTAAAGTTGTTCCGATCACAACAAACTCACTAAGAAATGTGTCTTGTTGATATGGAGACGCATGACAAATGAAAACAAATGGGTTCTAAAATTGGCTAAAAACATCGAACATGTTTCAAACATGTCTGACTAGATGTAATCAAAGTCTGAAGCTAAAAAAAATCTGAGTCTGTGACCAACATTTACAACCCGAGTTTCTGTGGAATCTGTCAACTTTAATTTTCAGACTGGCTCCGACTGCCGCAAAAATCGCATAGTGTATTTTCAGGGCTTGAATAAAGGATTCAGGCCAGTAAACAAAAATACAAAAAACTACATAAAAGAAAAAACGTTGAGTAGTCACATACATAAACAAAAAAAAAAAAAATTCCTGTTGCTGCTGTTTTCTTACTTAAAGTGTGGTCTTTGTCACTGGACTACTAAACACCAACAAGTGAACACACTGCTCCCAGATGAGAGGGGTGTGCTACCAGCTGACCCTCTTAGAAACACTGTGCTGGCCAGTGGGACTGCAGGGTGAGGTCCCTGGGTTCACACTCGGACCACCAACATAACAACCAGCAAAGAAAAAACAAATCCACACAACTAATTGGTTCTTATGGGACGTTTAGGGGGCATAAAAATAGACTAGGACACACAGGACAAATACATCCCTGAGGAATCTCAGTCTCTCATGACTAATACCGGTAGAAATGTATCCGCAAGTGACCGTTTCCAAGGTTACAAATATTATCTGCTGCCTCCATCCTCTAGAGTTCTGATTTCAAATTGAAAAGAATGATTTTTAAAGTGGATTTAGATAATAATGTGCGAAATGAATCCAGATGCTTTGTTTCCCACATGCTACAAGTGCAGGAAGGAGCACAGCACTATTCTGGACTGAATATTTTTCAATAAAGCCTTAGACGACATGATCACACTGCATACAAAAGCCTTCAGAGCAGACTGAAACAGCCCATTCCTAAGTGACTGATTTGCAAAGGTTGGTGAACAGTGTCAAAATCTTTGAGGGATGTTCAGTGTTTTGTGTGTCACTTAGAAAGCAAGCAAACAAGGCGAGAATATCCTCTATATTGGATTCAAGTGGCTTTTTCTTGCGAGATAATACTTTCAAGTTATTAAACTGGTTAAAAGTGCTCTAACCACAGGGACCCAACCACAATTTGAAACAACATGAAGCATGAGCTCTCAGAAGTGCAGAGCACTTGTTAAGCAAGTCTTCCTAAACAATTTACATGAGAATGCATTTATGAACAATCTACAGAGCCAATACACAGTACTGATGATCAACTAGTTACCTGTAGTTTGCCAGGTTATTTAACATCTGTAAAGTAATCAGAACTTACTACTTTTGAATGGACAGGAAACAAACTTTACAAAGACTATACACTTCTTTTCTTTTCCATTTAACTGCAATATGTAGTCGAGTGTGTAAGATATTTTAATTTTCTTTTTTTTTTCTCTTATGCCCACCAATGCAGTACATACTTGATCAAATAGACAGTAATATTGTTTACAGTTGAAAATTATTAAGTATAAAGTTATCAAACTGTTTTCTATTTGAATATTTAAAAATGTTTATTTAAAAAAAACTTTTTTCTTCCCGTCTGAATTGGCGGTTTTTGCCTAGAAAATTTTGGCTGGAATGTGGACCTTTATGTTATTAGTCAAAAGCCTAGCAATGCAAAAACCACCCTCTCACCACATCAGAACGAGTGCAAACACGGCGAAACTGTAAAGGCAGCAACCCACCAAATACTTTTTCCATATTCCATTGCACAACCTATTATCTATGCGTGTGTATCTGAGAAACGGATACGTCTGCGAGTTTGTGTGTTTGTTAGACAGAAAGAGAGCAGAGAACCTCCATCTCTGATGTGCCACAGGTGCTGTAAGCCCTGCAGGAAATAAAGCTTCTTAAATACAACGAAAACACAGAAGTCAGCCAGCCGACTGCTAAATGATATACAGGCGATGAAGGGCAGCATAAAAGAAGAGGAAACAGGGACGGCCGCAGGTGTGAGGGCAACCAAGAAAAATGCTTTAATGTGTAATGAATATCTAAGGAAGAAGGCCAAACCAACAAAGGGAAGAAGGCAAAGGTCTTGTGGACGGAGGCAGAGGAGAAGCGCAGGTATCGGGTTGCACAAGTCTCTGTCTGAGAATGTTTGTGGAGTGTTCCGGAACACTGAGAAAGGTGTGTGAGCGTGAGCACATTATACTCTTGAGGTTCCGCTGTCCGCTTCACATTCCTGTCACCCGGAAAGAGACGGAGTTCCCTTAACCCTTCAGGGACAGCTGGGGGTGTAAGACCCCTGGGGTCTTCCGACCCCGAAGGAAAGGGATAAACTCATCCATCTTAGTACTGAGGCTTTATATGTCAGGTTGTGTTGAAGTTTGTGTCGTGCCGCAGGTTTCCTGTCTGTCCGAGGGTGTATAGACAAAAGAAACCTTTCTCATCCGACACATAAATTATCCAAAAGCCCCTCCATGCCACCTGATACTGAAGGAATGACTCTTTTCTGATCTTAGCTTATAACAGGCATAGAGAACACACAACCCCTTAATAAATCACTCACAGGGTCTAAAACCACTCAGAGAAAACGATAATTAAATTCCAGCATGCTGCAAGCCACTTGTATCAGTCACCCAGACACTTCTACATGTAAAGGCCTATTTGCAGTGTGAAAGTTCAGTATGGCAAGATGTTAAATATGTTATGCTCCTTCAGACAGACTTTGTGAATTTGTTTAGATTTATAAGTATAATTTTTAAGTTTTCTGCGCAGTTCTTTTTTTTTATTATTATTTCAACTACACTTACTAGTGTAGAAATATCTCTAGTAGAACTACCAAAGAACACTACCATGTTGGTAAACCTAGAAAAAAAGATGGTATGATAAGTTAAAAAAACAAACACTTTTTATAATTACAAAACATTTACAATTCTAATTAAGATTAATACAATTAATTACAAAAACAGTAGGCTCATTTAATAATTAAATAAATATATATTAAATAAAAAAAAAATAATACAAAACTTGGCTTGAAGAAAAAACACACAATTTAAAAATAATAATAATAAAAAACCTGATATTTCAATAATGCCAAGTAGGGAGTATTTCTGGAATCAGATACTTAAAGTCAGGAAAAACAAAGGAAAAAATAAAATAAAATAAACTGATGTAAAAATATAAAGAAATTAAGAAAGCAAGAAAGAAAGCAAGCAAGCAAGAAAGCAAGAAGAAAAATAAAGTTATAAAGAAATAAAAAAATTATTTATTTGGCAAAACATTTTTTTTTTTGCCAAATAAGTTTTATTGGAAAATTTTGATTCGTTCAATAATTAAACAAGTAAACCTTGAGTGAGTCATTGAATCATTCATTTATAAATAGCATGTTATTTTGTTTAGTTGTCTAATGAGAGCCAAAAAAACCCTCAAATAATCCAGAATTGTCTTTTTTTCACAGCAGCTCTTGGCTTGATTTTTTTATGTAGCCTGTTGTTTTCTTGTTCATTGTATTCAGCTGCAATTAAACCTTTTGCAAAAAGAGACACAAAAACAATCTGATATTTCAATGTTTGACTAATTTTGGTCTAATGTGCATTTATTTTTAACCACTGGGTGTCTGTAAGAACTGGAATTAATGAGAATCAGAATCAGAAGTGATAAAATTCAAATGAAGCCCAACCGTATTGCAAAGTTATTATCCTTAACTGAAATGAACTTAAATGGTATAATGTGAATTTAAATGAACCTTAATAAACCTTAAATAAAAAAAAAAATGTTTCAAAAAGTAATTAAAAAAATACATAAATTACAAATTTTGTTAATTTACTTAAATAAATAAAACAAATAGTATGAATTATAACTGTGTGTTTTGTGTAACTTTGTTTCATTACTTAGTGCGAGTAGGCCTTAAATCTGGCAAAAGTGCACTAGAAGACAAAGCAAATACATAGCAAAGCCAAACAGCAGGGCTTTCTTTTCAAAAACATACACAAAAACCACATATAACTGGTTGTAAGCCTGTGGTGAGGTACATTGCAAAAGAAGCGGGAACAGAGTCAAGCAAAAAGAAGCAAAATAAAAAGCCACAAAAAACTGAAATTCGTAGCGAGAATGAGGACAGACAGAGAAGAGTGAAAGAAAGAGAGGTGAAGTGCATTAAAGCCATCCACGATGCTCTAACAAAAGGCTCTGAATGAGCAGAGTGGTAATCATAAAAAACTCCATCTATTCTGAGCCAGTCCATTAAGCAGGCGGGGGGAGAGCGAGACAGTCCATTAAGCAGACCAGGGGGGAGAGAGAGCACGTAAGAGAGAAACAAACGGCTATACTTCACTAACTCCACAAAGCTCCATAAATGCATTCAACACACTGCAGCGATACAGCTCTGCTCGTATGCCATTTCATCAGAACATCGGGGCTATTCAAGATGAGCATTTTATTGAAGGAGAAGGGGGGAAATGAGCAAATGAATGAAAATGCAACAAAAGAAAAGGGACGCTTGTGAAAGAACATAAAATAGTGAATCAATGTCTCGCTGCTGGTTTCAGTCTGGAAGCCTTAATGGAAACCTTGAGACAAAGACCTTCTGCAAAACAACCACAGAAAAGCCTCTCTCATTAAGAACGAGCTACAATGCACCGAGAACCTTTCGGTTTAAGTATGTTTTCGGCTGAATCGTATTTTAAAGGTGATGCGTGTGTGGAAATGTGTTTGAAAGCTGCACCAAACAGCAGTTGTGGTTTGGAAAAAGTAGATAAACACACTTAAATTACATTGTAACTCAACCGTATCCTGGTTCGATGTGCACCCATGTATTACACATTTTTAATATAGGCATTGTCCAAATTAATAATCAATACAATGCTGAAAAAACAACTTCCAGCTAGATCCGTGTTAGTAATGTAGTCATATCTTATGAGATTAATAGGAAGCAATGTAGCGCTTTTAACTGCTATATGAGCTGGACACCACTTGTATGTCATGTTTGTGCTAAACGTTTTCAGCAGCTGCAGTATTTTTTAGGAGCATATTGTACATTGACTGAACATTAGACATACGAGTGATGTATAATAATAGTTTTCGGATGGTATATTGTTATGTGATGACCTGAGGTCAGCCATTCAAAAGAGCTTTGAGATATAAGAGCCTGAGTGTGTCTGCAGTTTTACCATGGCTCTGCCATCTTCCATCTGAGGAGGTCCAAGAGCAGAATCACTACTGCTTCGCACCAGCAGAGGGGTACCTGAAACACACAAAATAAAATCAAACATAAAACACCATTACAATATATAGTTTTGATAGCACTTTAGCATATGGACAAATTCTCACTTTTAACTAGCTGCTTGCATGCATGTATGTTTTTAGAGTATTGGCTGTTTATTAGTGCATATAAAGCACATATTCTGCATGACCATATTCTAAAATCCCTAATACTACCCATAACCTGAACCTAACAACTACCTCACTACTGTAACTAATAGGGATGTAACGGTATCAAAATTTAACGGTACGGTAATACCTCGTTATGAATGGCACGGTACGGTATTTATTGAATCATTTACATAAAAAAACAAAACTAATTAAGAGGCTCAAAAAAAGTGGCAGAA
>JAUMHQ010000063.1:5675760-5686433 GCA_032361165.1 Enteromius paludinosus | reverse complement strand
GCATGTTGAAATCATCATGTCTTTCCTCTTGCTGTATCAAAATCTCACCTAGCTTTCCTCAGAGATGTTCCCAATAAAGTGCTTTAAGTCAAGTCAAATTCAAATTACGCATGATTACATGATATAACTTTTATAAATACTGTATCCTAAATTGTGGATAATTAAGCTATATATATATATATCATATGCTGAAGTACATTTCTGGAGTGTTAAAGAATAAAAAAAAAATAACAAGAACCGTACCGAACCGAAAACCGTGAACCGAACCGTGGGTTTTGTGAACCGTGCCACCCCTATAAACAGCTGTTTTCATCATTAACACTGAGAAATGTTTCTTCTCTTTACCAAATCAAGATAATAGAATGCTTTCGAAAGGATCATGTGACTCTGGATCCTGAAGACATTAGAAAACTGGGAAAATGGAAAACTGTTTGCGTCACAGGAGTACATTTAAAATAGGACACAGGAGTACATTTAAAATAGGACACATTTCAAATAGAAAACTCCAAAACATTAAAAATGAATGGTTCAGTGTAGTAAATGCGGCTTTACAGATTACAGAACCGCACACATATCGGCTGATGATTATTGTGCATCCCTACTTTCTGTGTTCAGTGGAATAAAGCAAATAATGTGGGTTAACATCAACAAAAATGAGTATAACACTCACCTGCTCTACTAGTTTTCTGTATCTCTGTGTGGCTTGTTGGATGAGATCCCGGACTGTCCATCCTTCTTTACATGGGACAACAACACCAGTCCTTCCGAAGGTCACGGTCACTTTCATTTTTCAATCCAGAAAAGGGAAGATTAATCCAGATGTGTCCCTAAACAAACTCCAGCACTAGCAGCAGCAGGTGTGCGTTTGTGTATCTCCAGCCAGGCTCTGCGTAAAACTTTACAGCATCATAGATGACATGATGCTATAAAAAGAAAAACAAATACTGTTAGTAAAAACAAATAAAAAAAAAGTTGGATGTTTACGAACTAGAAAGCAGTGTTTACTAAACTGTTTAATAAAACAGCATGTTCATGATTGGGTAGGCACTCTACGTTACGTTGCATAGCAACAGCTGGTGGGAAACTTAAGAGTCGTGCACTAACGTCTAATCAAAATATAAATACATTTCGTGCACTTATATCTGAGGACTTATTTTTATTAGATGGAGATGGTTTAGTGTACGGTTTACTGTTGCTGAACTCAGATGGCTAGCTGGTTAGCTCTGCTGACAACGCTTTCACTTTTTGAACTCTCTGCAAACTCTCAAAACAAGAAAATGCACCGAAATCAAACGTTAAACACCTATAAAACCGCGTTTGCGAGTATTTCGTGTTCACAACAAACTTGTTTTGCACTTACTTGGCAATAAAATATGAAGAGGCGAGCAGGTTAGCGGCAAAAAAAAAAAAAACTTTGGCGACGAGTTGTTGAATACTCTCACAAATCATGCAGTCATGGTGTCTTTATACAATTACCCACTTTAGCGATGATCCACGGAACAAACGAGCATTTACTAAAGGCACTGGGCATGTGTGGATGGTGTTTGCATCAGTATTTTGCCCGGATGGAGTCGCATGTCTTGCGCCATTCCTGAAGTTCCCGAGCAGCCTCCAGCAGTGTTATCCCAACACACAAGAGCTGGGCCACACAACTTTATTAAAGGGCCAGAACACATCTTCAGATGGACCACTGGAGGACACAAGACACAAGCATTTTACTATATGTTTGATAGTATTGACCCACGTTATATTTTTATTTAATTCCTGTATAATTTATGTCTTCTATAATACTGTGCTGTTTGCAATGATTACAATGAGCCATATCCTAATTAATTTTATACTGTAGTAAAAATCAACCAGGGATAATCAGATTATGATAAAATTCCTCATCATCGGTTCGTCATCACCACTGGCCAATCAGAGTATTCCAATTTAGCGCCATCTCATTCTTGGTGGGAAAAACACACATACATCTTTCTTTCTTTCTTTTTTGAACATTTTTTCAATTTTAGTTTCAATTTTGTGACTGAAGCTTTAACTAGCACAAAAAATGAGCTTTTTAAAAAAAAAAAAATTCGTGAATTGAAATTGGTAATAAAAGTATAAACGTACTCTCTGTGTGTGGTTTGGTTTGTCCTGGTGACCTGACTACACACAGACACATGGGCACTCGTGTGATGGTGGTGGGGGATCTAAATTAAGGTCCCCATGGGTGCAAAAGCTTAGAAATCATACAGAATGAGTTTCTTTAAGAAAGTAAAAATGCAGAAAGTTTCCTGTAGGGTGCAGGGTTATAGAAACTTGTTTTTTTACAGTATAAATTACACCTACCTGTATGCAGAGTACAAGGATAGCTGACCAGATGTGTGTGTGTTGAGGCCTAACACTATTTGGGGGGCGGAAAATGCAAACTTCTGAAAAATCAAAATACATGCTTTTACTCCATTTATAGGCAAAATCATGAATTTTTCAACAGCAAAAACATGACGGCATGCACATGCGTATTATGTGTTTGCTAAGTGTTTCTTTACAAAGTGACATCTCCAGGCCTGATATACAGCATTTAAAGTGTTTCTCATGGATCCGCAAAGGAAGCACTTTTTTTTGCTTTTAGCACATAGTTGTCCTATAAACATACACGCAGTCAACTGAAACTTTGTGACCATACTAGCAATTGGTCACTTACTAATCAAATTACGACTAGGTTGCCAATAACGCATTTGGTTGATTTTGATGGTAATGGACATTGCTATGTTGTCAATTAGTAACATACGTCATGACATTAACAAACAAAAAAAATACCAATAAATTACAATAAAGTACCAAAAAGTAGTCTACAATAAATGAAACAATTACATCAAGTAATAGCTGAGATGTAGTAAACAGTGTTGGACAAGTTAATCTGAAAATGTAATCAAATTAATTAATTAAATGAATTAGTTACTAGCTACATTACTTTTTCCTCCAGCATACCCCCTCCCAATAAATATTTGTTATAACACAATAAATCAACGCATAATGAATCTTTCATAACGTCTGTAATTCGTGTGTTATAATGAGAGGATTTGTGAGCACGCACATTTCAGCACTTTATTGCTCAATGCTGCAAACAGGTGTTATACATACAGGTGTGTGATTAAAATGTACTAATTATTTAAATCGATCTATTACTAAAAAAGTAATTAAATTACAGTAACGTGTGTCTGCCCAACACTGGTCGTAAAATATCCATATTTTATAATAGGCTACTGATTATAATGCTTATGGCTTTATGGGTGTGCAATTTAATGTGACTCTTAATTTGGTTTATATACTATATGTAGTATAGTATTGTATTGTATTGCAGTATTTTTGGTTAAATTTGGAATTCCAAACTATAGCTGATATTAATATTTCTGCTATATTAATTAAATTCACCAAACTGTTACAAGTAATAAAAAGAGAAAAACAAAATAATAAAGTACATTAAGACAAGTTAATATATATGGACAAAGGGTTCTTAAGACAAAGCTGTTTAGCATAAAAGTCAGGTTGGAGCAACTCATCGCAGCAACTTACTAATATATATTTTATATCGATTTATACCATTTCTTAAATTGTGGCATTCTGCATTCTACAAAAATCAGTTTATCTCTTCATCCTTTTGTGTATCCGTTCATCCATGGTTTCATCCATCCTTCTGTCCATCCATCTGTCTGCGTGTTGATCGCTGTTGGAGAGGAATAATGGGGAAAGGGAAACACACTCACTCTCTCATAAGCAATAAACACTGTGTGCCGATAGATCAGTGGAACACAGTATAATATCTGTTTTCTGGGTCATGAAATAAAACTTTCACTTGAAAAACTTTCAATTGCTAATGAGACCCTGAAATGAATGCAGAAAACTTTGAGGTTGGTGCTTGAATAATTAAAACGTGTCCAATGAAATAATAATTTGCAATGCAGACATAATATTAGCTTGAGAAATATATTTCATGAAAGAAGAATCAATGATAATTGTTAGACACCGGGGGCGGGTGCACCTGGAGCTTACAATATTTTATTGAACCTTGATGTTACGCAAGAGTTAGTTATTACAATCCACGGTGCAACAATAGCTGGGCTACATGTTTTAATTGTGCAAATCAATTAATTGAGCAGGCTGTGTTTACTGCAGAGATTCTTCATTCTTTAGGGGAATTATACTATCAGCTTCGCACATGATTACACCATCAGCACATTTTATTTTTAGATGCAAAACAAGCCGAGATCCCAAGATAATGGTATTCTACAAAAACAATTTCCATTCCATTGTGATTCCATTATAAACACAGCCCCTATTTATTTGCAGGAGAAAGAAAATGTTCATTCCTCCAAGCATCACTCGTTTCTTTATAGCAGTCAAACAGCAACTTATCCTGTGTTAACAAAACCACAAAACAGCCCCTTTCTCTGCTCTCTTTCACTAATTCTAACTCTGTCTCCATGGGACCGAATGAGGAATGCATTAAAGTGAAGGTTAGTGTTAGGGCATTGCTATTTAGGATTACAGGATTATAGTTAGATACTTAGAGAAATCAGCAAATCAAAAAAATCATCAGACATTTGATTATCAGGGAGTTCAACAAGAGAATTATAGGGTTAATTGCTGTGCTTTAAAAATCATTTCCTCTACATTCTGTCATTATTTACGCACCCTCATGTCATTCCAAACCATGATTCTTTGCTGTATTTTATTTTTTTTCTGTGGAAATCCAGTGGACAATTACTTAACGCTCATTGTGTGGACCAAACATTTTTGACTTTCTGCTTGTAGGGATAGAATTTCAGCTCTCATGGGAAAAACATAAGTCATAGTAAATTCTCTTGTATCGATTGATTGATTATTTTAAAAAAATGCATGTTAAGGTAATTATTATTTTTTTTTTACATTTAATAAAACAGAAAAAGCAACAATTTGTGTGAATACAAGCACAAGATACTAAATACAATTTGTATTAAAAACGCCACATATGCAGAATAATGGGAGAGTGCATGAATCAAATGGGATTGTTTCTTCTTTCTACTGAATTTTAATGAACAATAATATCTTTACGCCTGTTCTCTTATGTATGGTCCATCTGATAATACTTCTATTATCAAGCTAATATGTTTACCTATTATATTCTCCCTGTATATTCAAAGCGCACGCTGCTCCTCACCTCTGAGTCAGAGATTTTTCAGAGGCTTATACACAAAGCAATTACTAAAAAATAATATTTGCACATGGCATGTAGAATGTAGTATGAGGTTAAGTACGTGAACGATGTCAAACAGATATATATATAATTCAAAAGCATTTTATTTTGATTCGTATCAGAAGTCGATGAAAACGATGAGCATGCAATTTCATTCAGAGACATTTCCCATCGACTGAATGGCATAATAGGCTGCTTTTAGACCTGATATGCAAATCTGACCTCCTATTTGTATGCAAATTACCAGTGTATATTTGACATTGGCAGGGGATGTGTTTACATTTCCTGGATGTGCACCACTGCTATCATTTTACAGTATTAGCAGTCCTCTATGTCTATACCGCTAAATAAACATGCCAATCAGATGACTTACACACCTTCCTTCCTCAAAAAAACATGAGATAAGTGTCAAGCGATAAGCAAATCCAATCTCAAATTTAAGGCGCAGCGTCTCAAACCAAACAATAACAAATAACCATAAAATGAAGGTTACAGGTTTGAACATCTCTAATGGAAGGTGTGATTCGCGTGTATGTTATGTCTGCGTGGCTGCTTGTCTAGACCTGACCCCTGCAGATCCACACTCAGTGTGCTGCAGACACGGCCTAGTGTAAATGCACTCACACTGTTCAGCAGAGACGGCGAGAACAAATCGATGTGTCTGTACAACATGTCCAAACCGTGGAGTCGCAACGGGAGGTCATCGTCACCAAAGACTTCCCACTGAAACATTTGATTTTCCCCTTTAATTTCCAGTTATGTGGCGTTTTAACCGTACCGGCATCCATCTTTCCCTGGGTTTGCCCATTCAACAGAAAATGGCTTAATTAACCACATGGTGGGGGGAGAAGACACAACAAAGAAGGAGGGTTGGCTATATGAAGACAGGTTGTTTTTGTGTTTTCAGTGACTGCGTTCGGAATGGAATTCTAGCATACTACTTTCCAAAAGCTGTGCAGCATAATGCTTACCGCATACTATTTTGAAATAAAGGTGCTTTATTGGCATCTAAGGTAAATTCATGAAATCATCTAAATGGAATCATCTATGTCATGGTTAAACTGTTACCCAAAAGGTTTTTAATAGTGAAAAATATATATATATATATATTAAGAACTGTTGACTGAAAGTTTCTTTAGGGAACCTAAAATGGTTCAAGCACAAGAAATTTTATGTAACATTTTATGTAAAAAAAGGATTCATTCATAATCAACTCTCAAAAGAAATGCTACAAACGCTGTCACTGGAGCGTTACCTTTGAAAAGGTATATTCTGTACTTTATTTACTCCTAAATAGAGCTTATTAGTACATATTAATACCTGAATTGTACACACTAGCATAATTTTGGCTTTGTTTTGCTTGAGCAGACTGATCAGTTTATGACAACAGTTTCTTACTGTATGTTTTCGAAATGCCCTCAAGGTACTTTGAATCAAAGCAGTACAGAAATCCTGACCAGGAAATGTCAAAAAAAAGAACATACCTAAAATGTTGTATGTTTTGAAAAGTTACCACACCAGTGACAAATGTTGTACCACCTTTTTTATGAGAGTGCAGCATAAGTAGTGTATACACTATAATATATTATCAATAGTAGTACGTTAAGCGAACTTTGGTTTTGTGTGAATTGATCGCCTTTCTTCTAAGCAGACATTCTACTTAAAACCACCAAACATATCTCACATAGGAATCAATGCTGCCACTTGCTTGCTCATAGATCCCAAACCCATCATGCCTCCATGTGCTGGCACTGAGAGACAAAATTTACTTATTCAATAACAAATTCAATAGATAATCAGCTTTAGAAGGATTGAGAGCACAGATTGCCACCATTCTTTTTGCTTTCCTCTATAACCTGTCAAGGTAAATACAAAATAATCTCACTTACTCGGGAAGACAGAATGCAAAAGAATGCAGTTGCTTACATGGGTATTTTGTGAAGAAATGTTGAAAAACTATTCTCGGTTAGAGCCAGCATTAAAGCACGCAGATGCATCATTCAGATCACGTCTGAAAGGAATCAAATCCGCAGTCATTTAGAAGACAGGATGTCGTTAACCACTTACGTGTTGTCTGGCTTCCATTAAGAGTGAACTAAAAGTTAACGTTAAGAATTCAGCAATGCTGAATATCATCCGAAAAGTTAACTGAGAAACAGCTGCACCCTTCCTTTCTATCTTAACCACATGTGGAATAGACGCATACAGGAATATTTCTCCAGTCAATGCTGGCAAGCTGCATCATTCCAAATAATGAAGGCCATATGGCTGTGTGTACGGACACACCACTGAGACAAAGGACAGTGAAGGAGAAAAATGTTTGTGACACAGAGCTATAATGGCATGTAAGCTAAATCTAGCATTACTGAAAGGATTAAAGAGCATGAAAAAAATAGCCTTATATCTAATGCACCAGGAGGCTGATGTAACACTGTAAATATTATAACCCACAGACATCACTCTACCTCTGTCATTCTATATCTGCTTATTCAAGCTGGAAGGCACTAGAATGCTCTTTCTTTTCTTTTCCATTATCTTAGCATTTAGTGTGTCAATTTTACGATGCACCAGACAACCCCTCACACTGTAGACCAATGCAGATGCGAGGTCTTTTGTAATTATTCCAGTCTTAAATGTTCCATAACGCTATTGACTTTCTTATTTCGCTTAACTTTTCACCACCTAAAATAGACAAGTGTGAATATATTGGGTTTCTCACACTCTGAAACACAGCGGCTAAGTGTTACCGAGGAGTTATATTCACCAGGAGGATTGCAGGAACACGTACGGTTGCACCTGTGCCTAATAGACCAAATTAGCACCTTGTCACATAAGACCGAATTTTTGTGTGCATTTCCGCCTATCGCTGAAAGTGTAGAAAATAGGCAGTAATTAAGCCTATTGGCAAAGGGGTGCCTTTATGAAATTAATTAGGTGCATCATAATAGGAAAAGAAAATTGTTAAAACATCTTCTTCTTGATTTAGTGGTGTGGAACCATGGCAGTGACTCATGTCAAGCAGGCTGTCACCATGTCAAGAGTAGGGAAACAGTGCTATGTACTCATGTGTGCATTTTTGTGTGCAAAGAAAAGTAAACGACTTTGTACAACAATTCTTCAGCTCTGCATCACCCTAGCACCATTTTAGATTTTACCATAAGGGAAAATTATGGATGAACCACTGATGTAACATGGATTATTTTGTTGATGTTCTTCGGCATAGAATTTGGTAGGATCGTTTTGCTGTCTATGCAGAGTCAGAAAGCTCTCAGACACCATAACAAATATCTTAATTTGTGTTTTGAAGACGAACGAAACCTCCTATAGGTTTAGAAGGACATAAAAGTCAACTAATTAATGAAACGATTTTCATTTTTTTGAATGAACTATCCCTTCAAATGGATAAAAAAATCACAGAAACCTCAAGATTTGATTCAAGATTTGAAAAAAAGAACTAAATTTGTCTCGTGATGTCAAGCAGTGATAAAACTACAGTACGCTGTGTTATTCATTATCAAGCATCAGAGAAATACAAACTTTTTAAAATAAATGCAGCCTTGGTAAGACTTTAAAATCGTACCTTTGTTTATCATGGTCAAAACACACACAAAGCCATATGCCAAATGAAAACTCTCTGCCATTTTTAATTCACAGAATATGAGAATGGAAATTTCAGTGATATATTGACCTGGCCAGTCCCCCGAAGCAACCAGACATAAACACGTAAACCCATGCAAAAAAAAAAACCCACAGTAAACGTTTTTATTAATGTGATTTTCTCAAAGCAGACTGCAATACCCATGAGGATATGAAAAAATAACAGAAAAAAGGTAGCTTGGAGAGCTTTATAATCTGGTGAATGAGAAATGCTGACCTATTATTTTCCTGAAGGTCCCTCTTGTGTCCATTAGGCTGAGAAGGCCATGTGCGAATGGATCTTTGGTTCAATTGATCTAGAGCAAATAAATAAATAAATATATAAAGAGTTCATCTCTGGGCCTGAAATGAAACGCTAACTTCTGAGGTCACCCCTCTTGCTCCCCAGAAACACATTAGAAATTCTCATGCATGAGGCAATTCACTTTATATGTTTATAGAGAGACACACGTGGACCAGAAAAATGAAAATCATTGAATCACACAGATCTATTGTGCCCCTATACCCCCCCCCCCATTTCTCGTCCCAACCCTCTTGAAGAGGTCACCATCATCTTGATCCATCTTAAAATGATCCCAGCTGTAACAGTGCTCTATATACCAAACAGACTTGATTAAGTTATGCAAATTTTTAATTGAAATCCCAGACCATCCTGACATTCCACTTGAACCTGATCTATTGAAAGGAAAAGCATTCTCCATGATGGAGGAAATGTGTTTTGCCATTTGAAAAAAGTTATTAAACAAAGAATACGAGACTTCAAATCTGAAAAATACTGAATAAAGGCCTGTTCTGATTGTTTTGATATACTTCACAGCCTCAACGTCATACATTTAATTATTCACATCCAAAATGTCTCCTGTTTTGTTTGTTTGTTTATTTTCTTCTTCTCTTTAGTGTTTCTGTTATAAATCTCTTCACAGTGGTAGTTGCTGATCCACATGAACTGTGTTTTATGGTCTGAGCGGTTCTGAAAGATCTCAATGTCTTCCTCCTTGTATGTTGACCCGAGTGATGTTAACCTGTGGACACAACGTGTCTGGACCGGCTCTGACGCTCATGTAATCAAGCAATCTGCTCAGGACCAATATATCGGTTTGATGACCTTGTGGGCCTGACAGCTATCAACCACAGTTCAACTCAATAAAAAACACCTCCGCTGTATCTGTTTATACATGATATGAGTGCAGAGTTGCTATGGTTACAGTGGATGTTACAATATCTCTTCAGTGTTTGTTTTCAAATTTGGTGTATTATGATTATGTTTATTATTATTTTCCATCATGCCATGCACAGGTCAACAGTTCGAGAATGGTAACATACTCAAAATTCAACAGGCCACTCATTGAAAGTCAAGGGCAAAACATTATACAGATTGAGTAGAGATAAACATTTGAGATACAAACTATGATTTAATGACTGTAAAAAATGTCCAGCAGTATAAATAAAGTAAAATGTATATACAGTGAGTTTGGAAAGTATTCAGACCCCCCTTGTCACTCTTTGTTATATTACAGCCATATGCTAAAATCATTTAAGTTCATTTTTCCCTCATTAATGTACACACAGCACCCCATAATGACGGAAAAACAAAGAATTGTTGACATTTTTGCAGATTTATTAAATAAGAAAAACTGAAATATCAAATAATATTGCTGTGACTCATATATTTGATTCAGGTGCTGTCCATTTCTTCTGATCATCATTGAGATGGTTCTACACCTTCATTTGAGTCCAGCTGTGTTTGATTATACTGATTGGACTTGTTTAGGAAAGCCACACACCTGTCTATATAAGA
>JAUMHQ010000063.1:5658006-5669728 GCA_032361165.1 Enteromius paludinosus | reverse complement strand
TTTCATTCTAGGGTCAAATTCTAGGGTTGTAAATGGACCTGTAAAACTGTTTCTGGGCATTTTTTCCCCTTACCTAACTAAATACCTTCTATGTACATATCAGAGAACAATTTTAAATATTCTCTCAATGCATTCTATGGCACCTTTAAGATTTCAATCACTTTTTATCATTTAAATGGGTTGTATTTAACAGATTTACATCTGGTGTAACAAACTCAGAACACATATTTAATATAGCTTTAAAGGGGCTTTAAAAAGACTTCACTGACTTGAATTGTTAGTTTTATTGATTTGATTACCACCATTTGCAGAGGATTCTATATTCTGTGTACTCTTGGCAGTAAAATACGCCTCTATATACCTATATAAAGGTCCAATCATAAAAAGAAGACATATTGTGAACCCGACTGTGAAATTGGCAGAATCTAAAAAATACTGCTACATATTTTTGCTCATACTCCACAGATCTAAATTCACAGAACTTGGTACATTTCCTCAAATGTGTGTGCTTTTTTTTTTATATATAAAAAATAAGCAAGCCACACAAATTGCAGGATATTTTCCTTGACTTTTAATTTCTTTGAAGGAGAGAGCACAACCCCAAACTGACCCCGAGCCTCTCATTTATTGATTCCCTTATCTAAGAAAACAATTCTCAAGATCCTTCTTCTCGCCACTTGCATCTCCTCATCCTCATCTGCTCCTCTTTTTTTTTTTTTTTATAAAAGAAAGAGCAAAATGATATGTTAAAAATAAAGCGCACTGCAAATCTGTTCAGCGAGAGGGAGTTTTTGAGGGCAGAAGAGTTACACTTTCAAAACAGCTTTAATATTATCCAAAGCGAAGCTGTTATTTAGTTTAGCTCCTCAAACCCTATTCAGTATGCCAAATTCAGTTCATGCATCGTTCGGCCAACACAGATGAATTTTAATGTGACGTCTTTCTCACACTTGCTCGATATATCCCACTCTACTAGCATAATGTAAACAAATCTATCTCCTAAATAGAAAATCTTTCAATCTGGCTCGACTATCCAGTGGTTTCACAGAGCTGGCTGTGGTTTCCATGGTTTCGAGATGACACTATTTTGAACTTGGTGTGGTGCGATCACAGCACGGCCCTTGGAGAGGCCCAGGAGTGGGAATAGATAATTGGCTACAATAAGAAAAGGTAACATCACATGGTAAGATGAGAGCTCCAGCCTTGTCCATAAAAATATGACCTCTTCAGAGAGACAGGACCTGGATGCACCAAATGAAACAGATTTCTTTTTTCCTTGCACCCCTCTCAGATTCTAATAGGAAGAAGGAAAGAGGGAAGTTGTGATGGTGGTGGGGGGCTTTGGATAGTTCTGGCAACCAAACAGATTGGCTTGTCATATAAGGAAAACAAAATCCCCTCAGGCAATTTGGCTGTCAACGGATAATCCGTTATAAGTTGTAGGATTTGTGTGAGGAGAGGAGCAATATCACGGCCATGGTCCAGGAAAGGGGCTCAGGGAGTCTCAATTATGGAGCCTGAGCTCTCCTGAATGTCACATGGTCCCCTCAAAGACCCTTCTGTGTGAACCAACGTGGGCCAGTTGTGAGCACTCCAGTAAGGAAGCTAAAAGAAAGATGGCAGCGGTTGCTAAAAAGAGAGGTTTAATTGATGTAGTGCCATCAGCAAGTCAGCATTGTGATGTCATTTTTCTGCAAGGGATTAGTCAAAAAAATGGCAAAAGCAGCTAAGCAGATTAGATGCGAGATAAAAATCCAGTTTTATCTTGAGTATTTTTATACCTGGTCTCAAGGCATAAACGTACATTGGTGCACTTTTTTGCGAGACACGAAATATGTACCAATAAGTACAAATCACCGCAGTTTACTTTTCACACTAATGTACTGTACAGAATCTTCACTCAATGAATTGAAGAATATCATGTTATGATTTCAAAACAATATTAATATGCTGGGAGATTTGAAAACTGATGCTTTTGAACGTTATATCCAGCTTCATATCTATGGGTTTCCATAGACGGTAGGTTTGTTCAGTAGCTCACGGGGTGTACAGAGATGTACCTGAAGGGCACAAATCTATAGTTCAACAGAATAGTTCAAATCTGCACGTTGAAGTGACATGGTTGCATCAACAAATGCGTTTTGGATCAGTTTTAGACTTGTTAACACTATCGGGGAGGTTTAGGGTTGGATTTGGTGTAGGGCATATTTCCAACATGATAGAACATTAACTTTTAGCAACAATTCTGAACCGCTGCAATACATATCTATCAACGTTATAAAAATGTGCAAGGGTTGAACCTGTGTTTTAGTGCCCCTCATTTCTCATTGAAACCGCGTCGAAACGTGCAGTAGGTAAGGTGCTGCACTAAATGTGCACAGAGGTACATATTTTTATAAGACCAGGTTGGTATTTTTAATATAAAAGGATGCATATTCTGTTGAGCAAAATTCCATCAAACACAACAGTAAAACGCTTTGTGAAAATTACTTAGGTGTTGAGACGTATATAAATGTCAGAACATTTCCTCTGAGCAAGAGAGCCTGACAAATTAGACATGCATGCATGTAAAAGTGATCATAAAGTGAAAATCAGACCCATAAGTGAAGCTGCTATCTGCTAGTTAGCGATGCGCACGTTGCACAACAGCTGCCGCTAATTAAACATTCATGCTTAGGTTCCTGTGAAAACTCTGTTTGTTGGTGAATTCTGGGGGAGGGCTGGGAAAACGCAGCGAGCATAAGGTGGTGAGAAAACGCGACTTGTGGAATTGTCAGAGTTTGTCTTCTCCAGCAGAGCCATGTGGTAATGAATCACACACACTTTTAAAAGGAGCTGCTAAGTAAAAGAATGGTGCGAACATTTATTATGAAATTTTACAAACTGCTTACAAAGGCAGTTGTTCCTACAATTGCTCCAAATATTAATGAGCTATTTTAACTAACCTTTTTTTAGGAACAGGGCTGTATATGCAGTAGTACAGCTACGTCCCAGTTTAATATTCATGCGAATGCGCAATAGAATTAACTGTGAATTGATATAATCGTCATCTGTTGTGAATGTTGTGAATTTATATGCAGTAGAAATAATCATATGCAGATATAGTGTTTTTCATCTAGCAAGTACATTTATGTGATAAGCACATTAATCAAAGCACCCTTGGGCGATATTATAACACAATAATAGACTCTGTACACATAATTAAAAAGTATTTAATTATCCAAAGTCCAGGGAAGCATATGCACTGACAACAGTACTTTAGCACAGGGTTTATTAACTACTTTTTATCCCATTGACTTTTATCAACACAATTTTATAATCATTTATCAGTCATAACAGTTTATATACATATGTAGGAGAATTCAGTTATTTTAAAAAAATTATATGTTGTACTAGATAGCACCTTGCAGTTCATAGTGATGGACAATTGTAGCATTTTATACAATAAAATGGTCAGTTACTAAGGTTACTAAGGTTAATTTCACTATCCCATTCAGTAACCCATACATAAAATTAAATAATATTTTTTTACAGTTTTGGACAAGTTGAAAAAAATTCCAATTGATTGGGAGAAATACACAATAAAATCATTAAAATGGTTGAAATTGTCATTCATTTTCACACAATACCTTCTAAAATTGAATGCGTTCTTGTAATAGTAAAGAGTGAAGTTCTATTCTACACAAGACTTTGTTTAGTTGTTTTTACTGAGCCTGGGACAAGAGTAAAACAATCAAATCTATATAAAAGAATTTAGTGAGCATTTCAAATGTTTTAATTTAACGCTGAGGAAACAAAATGACCTCTTTGGTTAAAAATAAACTAGACATTAAGTATCGATTTTGAACACACATTCTGTTAAGGTCTCCACATAGTGCCACTACGGAAAGAAACAATTGCATTACACCTTTAACTATAACCAGTTATTTTCTTTTCTTATGAGCAGGCAGGGCTCAATTCAACCCAGTGCTATTTCAAGCTGCCCTCATTAACACAGGAAACAATACAAATGGACTGAAGATCAGGAAGAGACCCCATGATGTCTCATTCGAGCTGTTCAAATCATTTCTATCACAGTGTGAGTCATTTTATGCGAACAGGTCTGCGGTTGAAATCCAGCAGCAGCGCACAGCAGCATGTCCGGGTGTTGGGGAATAGGTGAGAGTTAAAATCAAGGTCGTGGGTTCCAGTACGAGAGCCGGCGTTTCGGGAGAAAGCTCTGCGGGTGAAGCCAGCTACACAATGTGGGCTTTTACGGTATAATTATTCTCTAGAGAACAATCACCTCACACTCAGAACTCCACAGGCTAAAGCCACTTAAAAAAAACGGTATTACTTTGACATTTTGCAAAACAGCATCGCAAACGTAATAGAGAATTCACATTTAGAAATACGATGCACTTTTGCGCCACGGTTTAAAATGTGCTGGTTATGAAATCACCAATCACCGTCTATATTCGTGTTGCATTATCTAAACTATTTGAATATTTTTATGCACATTTTGTTCCGTTTATTATTAGACAGGAGCAGAATAGAACAAGATACTGAATTATATACTGAAGAAAAAGCAGCATTGATTAGTCAATTCAATTATACTCCTTTCAAGTCTGATATATTGATAAACAAATATTTTTACTTAACTTTAAACGCATTACACTCGGATGCCAGTATTCTTTATTTCCCACGCATAAAAAAATCCTGGAAAATCACTTACAAAGGGCTCCGGTTTCCGTAATGATCTGTTAAAATCAATGGTCTGAGACCAAGGATGAGAAAAAATGCTCTTGATTCTTTTGCTTTGCGGACCCCGACGCATTTCACAATGATTTATTAAATCGGCGGCTAGCGCACAGTCTTCGTTTAAAGCAGAGAATGTTTGTCTTTGAAAGGGCGCCATTTTACAAAATAATTAATGGTGTTTTAGCTGCAGCACCCGGGCTTTCGGAGCACCATTTGGTTTAGATCTTTGCTGTGGTCCATTAAATATGAAACTTCGCCGGATCGGGGCACAAAACTTCCTTTAATTAAGCCTACATGCTACATCACACCACTGCTAGCTGCTTTTAAAGGACAATTCTGTTTTTACTCGCTGACAGTCGACTAATGCAGTGACATGGAACAGCGGTCCTCTAATGCATGAAGGCAGGCACCAAAGAGAGTGCACAACACAGCACATTTTACCTTTCTTTTGCAAAGAATGGCCTTCCCATAATAGGTTTAGGAACATTACGAAGAAAATAGAAAGAGAGGCCGAGTTGGGAGGGAGAGACGAAGAATATGCCACGTCTGCTTGGAAGAACAAAGAGCTGATTAAATTACTTTCAAGCTTTTATCCCGTTACATCTAATCAGAGATGAGAGGTGCTGTTTTTCACACCTTGCTTGTATTTTTTTGTGACGCCTTGTTTAAATTTGACAGTCTAATGGCTCGATGTGGACATTCTCTACACCCTTCTGCTCCCTTTTTCCCCCTCCTGTGCTCCTCTCCACCTCTCACAAGCTCTTTTCTCATTATGGCTCATGGTCAACACGCTGAGATGCAGGGCCACTGTAATGGTCTCAGCCTGCAGGAAATTGCAAATGCCCCATAATGAAATATCACAATCCATGGATGCAAACCAATGGCATAGAGGACGTGTCTTCTTCCATCAAAGGACCGTAATACCCATCCTCCTCCAGAGTGGTTGATTGGTGATGATGGAGAAGAGTCCTTCTCGTCTTGTTAAGTTCCTTTTCATTCTATCCTCTTATCCGGCCTGGCGGCCTGCCGATAATGGAAAACAGCGCCTGTGTGTCCAGGTTCATGATGAAGACCAGGGACAAACAGAATGAATTAGGTCTGCTTAGACACAAAACCCTTTAGAATAGCAGCGGTTGTGGTTTTGTAAAAAACAAGCACTTTACCTTGAGGAAGATGCATGGGTCGTATGGCTGAAGAAAATCAAAGGACATCTGCCACAAATAACAGTGTTAAATGAGCAGTTGGGTCAAGCTGAATAAGATTTCAAGAGATATGTCTGTGAAGACACATTGTACTGATAAATGAGTGGACGCAAATGATCAATATCCTCCAAATACAAGACTTACAATGGGTAATGAGTTTAAATAGGAAGTAAATAAGACCCAAATGAGTCTGTATTTCTAAAGCTCATATAATAAAAGCAATATAAAGCTTTAGTAAACCAATATGTTGGGACATACCACCTTCAATTACTTTGTCATACACATACAGCCTTAGAATATACCTAAATTCAATAACCTGTATGTTTTAACCCTAAAATTACTATAATTTCTCTTCTATTAACTTTAATTTAGCTGTTAGTGTTCATACCGTGGTACATTTTGTGCTTAGTTACATTTTCCAGGAATGCTAAGGGGTTAAGCATGCATTGTCTTTCTTACATATATTATATATACACACACAAACACACACACACACACACATTTCAGTGAATTATTGACCTTGATCTGGTGGTATATCACATAGTACTGACAGTACTTGTAATGAAATTCAGCCTTAGAAACAGATCATTCAATAACTTCAAGGACTGAACTGAGTGTCAAGTCACTATTTTAAGAAGACGGTGATCATTTGAGAGGACAAGCTGTACTTGTTAAATAAGTTAGCTGGTTTCCAACTCGTGGTGACTAAATCTGCTATAATCCTACTCAGCCCTACTGGATTAGTCAAGCACAGGGCTAATGAACTCTGCATGAATGCTCTCATTACAGGCCGTGCTGAGATAATAGAGCAAAGGTTTAGGAGGGAAAGCTTGCCATCCTCCTCTTCTATCCTCTTACTCCCCATCACTCGTGACCTGGAAGACGTCTGGACTAATCACCGGGTTTGTAAGCCACTTCAGAAGCAGAGGTAAGTCCCAACCCCCGCCTAGATAGAATCGGAACGCAGCAGCGAGAAACAAAATGAGCCAGCCCGTCCGACCGAGACAGACTCAGAAAATTCAGCTCCGGCATCCGCGGGATAGCTGTTTACCTGGTCTCCAAGAGCCCGGAGCATGGTGGGGACTAAAGGGACAAAACCTCGGCTGCAGACGAGCTCAGTGGGGAGGGGATTGCACTACACCTGATTGGATGATTGATGGCAGCAGGAGATCCAATCAGGGCTTTTCAGCGAGTACAGTTTGTTTAAGTGGACTGGCAGAAGGTATTTCAGTCTGTCTGGCCCAGCAGGGTCGACATTTGGATTGCACGTTTCTGTTGGATGAGGGAGAAGGAGAGGGGTTGGTTTGAACGGCATAAAGCACTACCAGCAAGTTGCCGACGTTGGCTGCCAAGAAAAGCCTCATAACCATGGCAACGGGCGAACAGAACGCTTTCGAACGTTATTGGCGCACATGTCCGAAGCTTTGCTTTATTTTTCTTAAGCAAACAGCTGTCTCTTGTTCCAAGGGGAGCAAAGACCGCTGTAGATTCTCCTTGTTTAATGAGCGGTTTGACAGGAAACGTCTTCACCCAGGGGGCTTCTGAGGAGCCGCTCGACTGGGAAAACATGTCTCTACTAGCCCAGCGCCACCCTCACGCAATTAATCACAAATTCAATTGCCTAAACATCTGATGGGGGGGCGGGGAATCAAAGATGTGAAATTGGTTGAAGATCGGTTTGACAGACTTTATCCTTTCCTCAGTTCAGTCTTGCAATACAATGCTCTTTTAGCGTGATCTTCCCCCTCAGGAGGTGCCATTGTTCATAACGATCATCATTTGTGGGGGAAAAAAATAGCTGATATGTCATAATTCTGATCGTACGTAGGTGTTGCTAGTGGTTACTGTTGCGAGTGTTTTTCTAAATTAAATGGGTTCGGTGTTGCGTGTCATTTTCGGTCATTGTATCTGTCCACTGTGGTGCTGTAGTTCCACAAGTCATTGATCTGTATTGGACAGAAAACATTCTGCATTACGTGCAAGAATTCCAATAGATCCGACAAAGATTACAAAAGCTTTTGGCGTGTAACCCAATGAAACAACTATTGATTCGTCACAGTAGCTGGTTCGTACTGGTGACTGATATAAGTGATACGGTCAGGATGAAACTCATTTTGCTTCCAAACATATAAATCTACACTCGTCGGTGTTTTAACACTGTGCATGACTGTTGACATATACAGGAAGGTCACAAACAGCATCCTTACACACATACATGTAAAGAGCTCGGTCTACAAATGTCAGGACTACTGGAATAATCAATGTGTGGGTTAATGACAAATAACAGTGTCCAAAAAAAAAGAGAGAAACATGAAACATACTATGAAAAAGTATTTTCAAAATAAAAAATTATAATAATATAGGCCTATACATTTTAGAATTATACTATGATATTCTTTATTATACTATAGATAATTAAAATAGATATAATAAATAATAGAATTTATTATATTATAAATTGACACATCATTGGCCCATAAACTGGGGTTGCAAATGAAAGTGTATTAAGAGTATGGTCAACAAGAATTATTGATCAATCTAATTTGCTACTTGATACTTCTTTGTAATTATTTGTGAAATTTATTACCAGTTTTGTTCAAATGTATAAACTAAAACTTTTTCGGCGTACTACCATGGGAAAACATTGGAGAATCCAGATTCCTTCACATTGGTACAATTTTTAGACCATTCACACATTAATCCAAAATGCAGCTGCTCTTAACCAGGTCAAGAAAATATGATCGTATCACCCCAAACGTTTTATATCAGTAACAACACATAGCTACTTATAAAGCCTTCTACACAATCCTCAATTGTAGTAATCCTGTAAGATCATTACAGATCACTCCGTGCCACATTGATCTAAAAAACTTGGGTACAACATGCATGTAGACTATGATGATGACACGTAATGACTATTACGCAACTGGTGCATTCAAGTCCACCTGGGAAGCTCGTACTAATGAGTTGACAAGTTGTAATTATTAGGTCGTTAGGTGCATTCAAGTCAGAACAAGATGGTAATTTAACTTTTCTACATCAAATTCAGCATTTGTTTTTTAACTATACATCTACATAATGATGAATAAAGAATGTGCATAACTGTGTTTCATGCATGTGTTTTGACAGAATCATTACATATACTTTTATATTCTTATTTTGTAAATGTACTTTAGCTATAACTAAATATGTACTATAACTATTGTACATTACACAAAAATAATAATTTTGTTCAATTCAACAAATTTACTGTCAATACAGATGCTGCATATCTAGTCCATGGCTACTTCCATTGCATCTAACATGACTTGAATGCACACAACTGTCAGAAAATGATTGTAGGCTATCTTTGGTTGCAAGACCATAAAAATGGCCATCTTTAAACCTCTTTCACTGCACAGAAATCACCACGATTGTTCCACGATGCCAAGGCCCTGCTTATTTTGAAGATCTCTCTGCAGTTATACCTACTTGGTAAAACAAGGTTCAGCTACCTAACCAGTCTTCTATCAGGCTACAATTCATCATGCTCTTTAAGGTTCAAAACTCAGGACTTTTGGTAGTACCTAGTACACAAATGGAAGTAGAATATTTTAGCATTTGGCTCCCAAACTCTTGTATAGCCTTCCTGATAACGTTCGGGGTTCAGACACACTCTATGGGGTCGTTTTTTGTTTTTTTGGTCTTAAAATGCTCACAGATAATGCATTTTTGTAAGACATGTTTCTAAAAATTCTTAAACACCCTAAATTAGCAAAGGTCTAGTCCTGGCTTAATCTGATTCCCATGCGGGAAACCGGCCCTATTTGTTTAAATGTAAAGACTCATTTATTTCGCCAAGCATTCAAATAATGGATCTCACAACTTTGTACTTTGTACAGTTATATCTGATCAAAAGCGCATTACCATTCTTTGCTTGAAATGGTTTAAACAGCAGCAATGCAAATTTTTCTGCTTTTCTGTTTCTGCCACAGGGCAGGCATCCCTAGGTGAATTACACAAGCTTCAGTCTGGATCCAATCTCTGATTTGATGATTTGACCAAACACCTGAGAAAAGATGATGCCTACCCTGAATCAACTTACAAAACTACCTAATTTTCTGTGAATCTGCCTGCTTGGCAATGATATGTAGTGAGGAAAGAAAATAAACAGAGATGGGTTTGTGTGCACAGACTGTGTTTTACATAGGATGGAAAAGGGAAGTTTAATAATCACTAAGGTGAAATTCACACCAGGATTCCACCTCCAACCAACGATGCCTCAAATAACCCATCCGTGAAATGTATCAGCACATGGAAATTAGGTAGTGCATAGCCTATATTTGTACACTATTTTCTTAATGTTTATTCATTACGCTCTTTTCAGCTGCGGCTGGAGAATGCATTGTGGTGAAGTTGGAGTTGTGTTTATGCACAATCCAAAGGTTTGTTTCTACAATTCACTGCACTTCCTGCAAACTCAAAATTAGAATTCCACCGGCAAATCAGAATGAACACTTGAGTTGCTCGATCAACAGAGCAGACAGGGCACTGGAGGTCATTGTGTTATACTGCTGGTTTATTACAGTTTTCAGAAGACTGGGCCTGAAGGGTAACCCTATCTGTTACACAGTGCCATCTAGTGCTGGAGAGTCAGAACACAGTAGGTTACCTTCAACTTGCTTTCTTTTTTAAGTTCTTGTGTGGTTAAGTAAATTTAATGTTCTGTCACAATGTCATCCGTACATAAGTATTCATACATGACAGCAGTGACACTGATTTTAAACACTAAGTAAGAGCAGTGATTTATAACTCATTATACAACATCTACCAAATTGTAAGATATTGGATTTTTGAAATTGCTGTATCAGTAGAAAATGGATATATTACATTAAAGGGATAGTTAACCCAAAAATGTGTATTCTGACATCATTTACTAATCCGTTTTTCCAAACTTGTGAAACTTGCTTTTTTCCCCTTATTTTGTTCATACTCATGACATTTTTCTAAATATTTTATGATCCACAGAAGAAAAAAAATCATGCAGAATTGGAAGAACATTATGGTAAGTAAAAGATACAATAGTTCATTTTGTTTACACTGTTAAAGAGTTGGAACCTCATGCTAAGCATGGACAAAGTTTAAAAAAGTAATTTGGACCTATGTCAAAGTATTAATGTAACAAAAATCTTACTTCTGTACATGTTTCAGAGAGTTTTTTCTATCGTTGGTCTTCATAACATAGACAACGGTGGAAATCCTTATATGGTATTTCACAGACTAGAGAGAGGAGATTGCGCCCATTAAAGTCACTAAATGTCACTAAAGAAGTGTGTTTTTTGGTTGTAAGGTAAATAAAAGACAACTCTGTTCAGCTTCCTGAAGAGCTCAGCGTTACGTGAATAGTGGGTGCATTTTGGTTTTCTGGGGCAGCAATGGAGTTTCACAAGTGTTGAGGAATGTTTATAAACAAAGCCCAGTTTGATGCTGCATTTGCACATCATTTGATACTGAAAGATGGCAAGGTCCTAGCTATTAAAGAACCCCCCGGTAAAGATTCAAACCTGCAGACGTTAAGTGAACCCACATGGAAAGAACCTAGATGAGGATATATGCGCATATATGAAACCTATATGCAGAATATATGCACATATATGATAATATATATGCTACATATATGTGTAAATATGCCACATATAAGCAAAATTGAGACGCATATATGTGCACAGATTCTCTATGGGGTTCAGGTCAGGAGAGTTGGCAGGCCAATTGAGCACAGTAATACCATGGTCAGTAAACCA
>JAUMHQ010000063.1:5636929-5648179 GCA_032361165.1 Enteromius paludinosus | reverse complement strand
CTTACTTAGTAACCGTTGCTACGATGTGTGATTGGACAATGGCCGTTTTGGGGCGGGGTTTTGCGAAAGGTCAATTAAGACTACTGGAGTAACAACGAAAAAAACACTAACATACCGAGAGATTTTCCGACACAGATTTTTGTTGTATATACAATAATTGTCAGTCAAGGGTAACTTTATCAAATGTAAATACAATACAACATAAAATCAAGAGAAATAATAAAAAAAAAAAACATAGGGAACAGGCAGGGGAAAGAAAATCCAATCATAACCAGAATTCAATGATACAATAAAAATAACATAAAATCAAGCAAGCAAATTAATGACTGAATAAATAAATATAATAATAAGTTATTATTTTACAGGGGAATTCTGAAAAAAGACACAACAAGTGTTTATAGTGTGTATTTTCTGATACTGCAAAAGCATTGCAAAAAATTGGTGCAGCTCTCTAACAAACAGCTTAAAATGCAGCTTATGATTAGAGATTTTACAGTTGTGGATATGGTGTTTGGCTAGGAGAAATAATAGATTTATAAGATAAAACTCTTTCTCAGTATTTTCCACAAAACAATTGAATACAGAATCAATTACAAACTTGCAAAAATTGTTCCAAAACATTTTACTATAATTTCAGTACCAAAATAATAGTACAATTGTTTAATCTTGTACATTACAAAAGTTGCACAATATCATGTTTTGGGTGGTGCAAGATGGCTGTCAGTGAGTAACAGCAGTTAATTACTTTAGAACCTCTTCGGCCACAATCCTTTTCTAAAATGCCTCGTTCTAAGAAGAAGGAATCTTTCCTGACCACATCGGATGATTCAACAAATTATGTAATAAAGGTGTTTTAAGACAATCTTATAAAAATAGAGAGACCAGGCTCCCGGACCAGGTGACAAGGAGTAACCAAGACCAATGGTAGTGCACATGCATAACTTCAGAGAGAAACTGAGGATACTTGAAGCAAGTAGAAAGATGTATATGGATGGAAATCTGTGATTTGAGAACAAGGTTTTTTTCTATCAAGATTTCTGTTTCTGTGCGCTGAAAGCACAAGGAGTTTAACTTGGTTAAACATTGCTTACAGGAGATTAGGGGCCTGCTATTCAATGTTATACCCAGCTAAGCTGCGAGTAACGATTGGGAATACCACCAAGGTCCTCGGTACACGTTCAGCTGTCTCAGAATTTATCTTTGAGAAGAATCAGCATGTACAACCTGCTCTAATGTTCTCCTAGGGACAACCCTATGACTTAATCTTAAATAGTGGTGATGTTCAAACCAAGGTTTGCGGACTCTTGATTAGCGAAGATGGAGGGGATTGGAAAAATTAATCGTTGAATGAAATGGGAGTCATTGAGCAGATAAGATGAAAACAGATGGATATTATAATAAAATGAAAGCATGCAAGTTGTTGGGGCACTCCCAAAACCAAAGTATGACCCTTTCATGACCCATGATAGGGGCACTTTAAAAACAAAATTTCTCTAAACGATGCTTTTCTCCTTAAATAGGCCTTTGCTTTGTGACCATTGACTAAAAAAACTGTGCACATTTTTTGATCACTTTTTTTAAGCTTTGCATTGATGTAGCCTATATTTGGCTGAGATTTATACAAAGTTGCATAAACCTAGGATGGCTTGGAGGTGAGTAAATTATGGGGTAATCTTCATTTTTGCGTGAACTATTACTTTAATATACTAAGGATTTTTGACATAAAAGAACATTTTGACAGAAAATCAAAAGATTCATTCATGATAAATGTTATTATCGTTCCACAAAGTTTTTCTTCCAATTATTGGGAATAAAAATATATACTTTTAAGGAAGGAAAGGACATGACAAGTGGCCAGGTATGGTTTCCCATACTAGGAATTTGTGCTCTGCATTTAACCCATCCAAATGCACACACACGAAAGTGAGAATTGAACAACCACGCACACACACACAATGTGAACACACACCTGGAGCAGTGGGCAGCCATTGCAACTGCCCAGGGAGCAGTTGGGGGAACAGTGCCTTGCTCAAGGGTCTCACCTTGAAGGTGGAGAGAGCCACAATCCCTGCCGGACCTGAGACTCAAACCCACAACCTTTGGGTTACAAGTCCAACTCCCTATCCATTAGGCTGTTGGTTTTAGTATGTTCAAAGGGGTATTTTTTACTTACTATAGTCTGGAACAGAGAATCTTAGAGATAAAAACAGTGAACAGTCTCATTGATGTCGAACTGCCAGGACCAAAAAGCATCATTAAATTGGTCTTTTCAGCAATGAACATGTTCTTCTGAGCACGATAGACACACTTAAATGTAACATGAGAATAAAGAGAGAGAGACAGGAAGTAAAGAGTAGAGGAGATGTGTTGAGTGCTGTGTTTCAGACTGAGGGTCCCTCTGGTCTGATGCTGGGCTGCTATGATTGGAAAAGTAATTATTGGCCTGTGCAGAGCATCAGAGTGAGTGACAAGCTGAGCTAGAAGCTCTAAGGCAGACTGTGTCAACCACTGCGCTGCCACAGAGCCCGGTCTCCCCGGGCATGTCAAGACTAGACTGTGCCTAACCCCTCTGACACCCATTCGAGGAGAAGAGCTTATTCATTTTGTTACCCCCTTAAAACCACTTAAATATGGCTCTCTCCTCTGTGAAGATGAGTATGGGGAGATCAGGGTGCAGAGGTGAGTAACTGTGGCAGCACAAGAGGTGAAACATGCTACTCTTTAGATAAGAATGAGTGACAGGCAAAACTTCTGAGTGAAGGTTCATCACTCTCACAAGAGAGGCTGAAAATCCACAGGGCAGGTTAAGACTCTGTAAGGTTGCCTTTCAGCAACAAAAAATATAAAATTATAATCAAACAATATCATTTTAAGAAATGTGCATTCAATATATAGTTCGTACAGATAACATTTGTTTTGTATTTTTAAATTAATTATTAGATATACAGTAAACAGAAATTTGCATCACTGACTTCAATGTGAATGTCAATTCTTTACAAAGTGTGCTGCATAACCATAGGCCTGTGTCTAGTTCATTTATCAGTACCCTTTATTTTCGGATCAAAAGCATGATGTAAAAACATCTTGAATAAGAAACCAGCATTAAAATGCAATCAGGGAAGTGAGACATCTGACAGATTAATAAACTATAGCTAATTTAGTTCAAACCTATTTCAATCTCAGCATGGGCTCAACAAACTTAAAGTGCTAGTTTACCCAAGAACCCATGTAGAATGGCTTCCATGTGTAAGGTTTTCTCATGGAGACTTAGAAAATTTAAATTTTTTTGTTCTTCACACAAAAATATATATTTTTATATTTAGTTAAAAACAAACTGTTTCTACAACTATTTCACAGAGAAACTTTTCACCCACCTATGGGATGTTGAGAGTTCTCTGTTAAAGTTCAAGTGTGTCTGTAGCTCTTGACCCCTGTCTGGAGAGCCTAACATCAGTGACAGAGGGTCAGAGGTGTTTGGGTTCGAAAATGGTTGTTTACTGAAGCCTTCACAGTCATCTCAAACACCATTAAGAGACCTCAACCTCACCAGTCCAATATGAGAGTCTGAAATTAATTGTACAGATGGGCGACCAAGCAGGCTTCACAGGATACAGCCACCATTAAATTTGTATGGCTCACCTTCAGGAAGAATTTAGACCTAGCAAGAGAGTTAAGTATAGTAGACAAACTTTCCTTCCAAAACAGAATTACCCAGTATACAGTATGATTTCTTGTTTTTCACAATGTTAAAGGTTTTAGATTATGTACGACTGATTTTGTGCATCATGCATGCACATTTTTGCAGATGGGATTCATTCATTCATAAATATCAGTAGGCCTACATTTTTGGGGAGTTGCACCACATGGCGTTTTACAACCTTCAGGTCCAAAACTAACCTTGAATAATCATTAAGTTCAAATGATCTGAGAACTCTTTGATGTAATGTAATTTTACTCTATATGTCGGTTACACCACATGACTGATCTGATAGACTTTTTTCTTTCTTTGTAAAAGAGAATTGTGCCATAAGCCGGTTCCTCACCCCTCAATGTCAAGTATAATATTTAGAGAAAATCACTCTTAGGTAAAATAGCTATATTTAGCCATAGACAGAAAACAATTAAATCTTATCAGCTAATAGTTTCACAGCCATGACGAGCTTACCTGTACCCTTCCTCCATTCTTTCTTTATTTCTTTCAACACGTCCCTGAGCATGACAGACACTTTTATCTTTCCATTTTTAATATCATGCTCTAATTATTTACTCTTCAGGTGTATTAAAGTTGAGCTGAATAGTGACGAGATCCGCCCTGTTAGCTTTAATTACTTGTCTTTGTTCGTTCCTCTGTGAGTTTAATGAATGAGCCGAGCAAAATTAAAAATGCGTAATGAAATGAAACCCAAACAGCAGACAGTACGCCACGTTTCCTTCAGATGGCTGTAAGAGGGGGGCGGAAAACACGGGCATAATCATTTATCCCCGTAAAGTTGAACCATTTAGTGACGTTATTATCATCGTAGCCGTCTCGGTCTGAACTAATACGCCACAGTTGAAGAAACAGCAAAGCCCTCATTTGTTTCAGCCGGTTATTTCCATGCATCGAAAAAGATTGTTTGTCAAGATTATGCATGACATTAGAAATGTCAGATGCCTCGTACATAAAGGAGACGGATGTCAGTATGCGGCGAGGAGGTGGAGAAGAGCGGAGGTAGGAGGGAGATGAATGTCAGCGCTGGAAAAACAAACGGCGCCCGCAAGCCTGTGCACCATCCCCGCACTGAATTATACCCGAATTCATCAACTAACAGCCTGCCTTATACCAGAGTCCACAAAGGAGCCAAGCAGCCATTTAGATGCAAGTTAACAAGTGAAACTGCTCTGTTTGGGGCTGATGGTTTGTCTAAATGCTAATTTATGTTAAAAAAGAGCTCCACATTCCAAAGGCATTATGTGTAGAGGCAGACAGATTGCAGCAGAGACATCAAACTGCTTTCAGACCGACTGCGTTATTCTCTGCTGGAAGGTTATTTTCCCCCACTGGCCAAAGCGAGATTGGATTTCGGTAATGAAACCGGCTAATAATGCTCATTATATCCTTAATCTGAGAACGAATTTCTTTTTTTTAATAACACAGCGATTCATACGTGTAATTAAAAAGTAACTTGGCATTTGTCATCCCAAATTAAACAAATACAGCGTGACTCACGTGAAACTGAAACGGTGTCAGAAAACATAAAATAAATGACACGGCAAAAACTGTTACGTCGCATGGTGGAGGGGAATGAGCTGTTAAAGCGTAAATGAATGTTATAATCCAGCAGCTGGAGATGTTGAAGCATATGAAGTTGCTAAAATTTCTTTTGAGTTCGCTGACTTATTGAGGGCGGACATTAGTTTCTGCTTGTCTTTGATGTTTGGTTTCATATTAAGGCTTTGGGTGGACACTTGGGAAAGGAAAAGGTTTCTGATCCAGTCTTGTACTCTACAGTTCACAGTACGAGGGCAGAGCTACAGATCTGGGGTCAGCTGAAGTTGAAAGTTTAGAAAAGACATGATTTTGATTTTAATTTCCTGTCTGTCTGCTGAGGGAAGATCGAGTCAGTGGGTTAATCTACCAAATCTGCACATCTATAACCCAACCCAAAGAGACAGAGAAGGAGGCGCTTTCCTTTTCGTTACAGGTCGTTCAAAGCGCAAAATGCACAAAGTGATCCGTTACAAGTCAAAAGATCCATTTTCTTGATTTTGTGTTTCTTTGCGCAGATGAAACTCCTTCAGATAATGTCTTAATACCCTGTTTCACGACACTTCTGAAGGGAGGCATGGAAATGTGGCATGAATACGTTAACATCTCACAGTCTGTGCTGCAATCTGGGGAGGATGGAAAGTCGAGAGAGACCAACTGACACATTTCGGCAGGCAGGCCACACACACACACACACGTACACACACAATCTCAGCTGCTGGCCATGTTGCTGTGAGGGACAAAAATTCTGCCATGCAGCCATATGAATCCTGGCTGTGTAGGGTGAGACAGATAGTGAGAGCAGAGAATAATTCACACGGTGAACAGATGAAGGGTTATCAGTCCATATTCTGCTGCATAAATCTCAGAATATGGACCTGCTGGGGTAAAAAAAGAAAGAAAAAAAGAGAAAAGCAGCCTAGCTTTGGCTTTTAGCCTACCAGCATAAGATGGAAGAGGCTATGTACTATTTGGAGGGTTGGTGTACATATATATATATATTTATTTATTTTTTGTCAATTGGATTATTAAAAGATTAAAATAAACATAGGATTATCGATGTTAAAATGTTAATAAAAATTATTATAAAATGGTGATTAAATATGGGTCTGTGCCAACTTTTTAATGTCTTAAAATCCACTTTGATTTTATTGGTCGCACCACGTGACGTTAATTTGGTGAACAGAATTTCCAACAAAAAAATAATATGCTCTTCTTTTTAAATAGTTCTCTTTTTTCAAGAAATACTAAAAGTAGCCTACAATTATTTTCAAGATGATAGCCTTGCTTGTTATTATAAATCCTAATTGAACATGATTATGCGCACTTGGTATACTGTTGTTTTTTGAAACCCCTTCAGAACAGAACTACATTTTGAGAAAACTAAACAGCAATGAGATTCTACACCTTCAGCACTTCAGAGCATGCTTCTTTGTTCAACTACACAGAATAATAACCAATTTGTTAAACTACCATAGAGAGTGGAGGAATTTCCTTCATCTGAAAGTACTGCCAAATCAAATATTTGGCCCTCCATACATCATAGAGCATCTGACATTAAGTAGCTCAGTGCGTCACGGCAGGGTAGAGAGGAAGGCCCACAAACTCACCACAGATTGATTTACAGAGACATAAGGCAGTAAATCACCAGCCAGAGGGCGAGACCGCCTCACAGGGCTCGAATAACAGGCCAGCAGCCAAAGCGCCATGTGAGTAATCTATCAAGACCTGTTACAGTCAGACGCAAGGGGGTATGGGGGGTCTTAAACCTCAGTTGCGTCTCTGAGACACTAGTGTTGTCGTCACATCGATGTACAGAGACCAACCAGCTCCATCACAGACTGTGTAACCCCTTTTATCATTGAGAGAATGAATGTCCTTTAAGACCGGGTGGAATTTCAACTTTCACTCAGAATCAAGAAACGAGGCCTTGACGGTTATGTTCTTTGGCTGAAGTAGAAGGAGTTAAACTGCATTACTGAACTTGGGACATAGATGAAATGTACCAACTCCAACATGTGTGTGAGGTAAACTGGTAAAAAGGTAATCACTTGCTTGCTTAAGAAGCCATAGATCAAATTAAATTGACCTAACAGCTCTCATAAACATGTTCCTTAATTAAGATTTGAAAGAGCAGGCAGCATGGAAATTAATGAGAGAATTTAATTAGTGCACAGACAGAAGTTCCAGATGCTCCGGACACTGCTGATCCTCAGCCATTGTAATGCACTGCACTGATAGCAACCGAGCCAAGAAATAAACAAGAGTGGATTGTAACTGAACGTAGCATGATCAGATAATATGCACACTGACAAATGAACAAAGCTGATGGTCATGTGACCCCTTGTGAATAGGAAAAACATTTTCCCTTTTAAAAAGACTACTTATTGAAGGAATTATACATTTTAAAATAATAACTTAATGTAATGTTTTTAGACACGTACTATAACTGCATTAAAATGAAAAAGTATTATAGCTTAATTCAGTATAGATACTGTTGAATATTCAAGGTGCCATTTCTGTCAACCATTGATGATGTCATAAAATAAAAGCACAATGACATACATAGAAAGAAGACATACAGGGCCGGTTTCACAAACAGGGCTTAGCTTAAGCCAGGACTAGGCATTAGTTAAATTAATATATTTAAGCAACTTTTACAAAAATGCCTTATAAGAAAATATTACAGGTGTGCATCTTAACACAGAAGAATGACTCTGACATGTTTTAAGATATGTCAGAGCAAGACATCTTCATTTGAGACAGCTCAAACATGCAATTTAGTCTGGGACTAGCTTAAGCCTTGTCTGTGAAACTGGGGGATAGTCATATAGAATTATAAGAAAGGGTCAAAGGTCATCATAATCCATCACGCCTTAAATGGTTCAAAATGGCTTTCTGTATGCATCGGATAGTTAAGTCACACTGACTAAAAAAAAAAACACATTCAAAAACTAGCTTCCGTTAATCATTATAGGTTCTTTTTAGCGCTTATATTGATTAGGATCGTTTATGTACCAATCACATGTAATGAGGACCCACAAAAGCGTACGCGTAGAGCAGAGCCGGAGCATTCATCACTTCGACCACTTCAGACTCATAAATCTCAACACAAAACCATGGGCCATTGATCACTTCCATATTTGAAAGCAAGAGGTCAGGAAAACAGAGAGTGCTAGAAAAGATTAATAGAGATGTGTTGGTTAAACACACAAATGGCATATAAATTAATTGATGGACAAGCTGGGATATGCAGACTAATCAATCACATTCCTAAAGATGGATGAGAGTACTGGCGATGGAGAGATCAAATCTCCAGTAACACAATGGGAATTACCATTTCACTTCTTTTACAAGCTTTTCAAGTATTGCAGGCGCTCGCTCTGCCGTTCTTAAAATTCAGTGAATTACAAGTGAACCTGGAGATCGCTCATTACAGCTCAAGATTATAGACTAGTTTGAAGTCAAATGAATTCTGGACGAATGGTTGACATTATTTCAAACATTCCAAGTCTAAATGTGGTGTTTAATCATTCCTTGAAAGGTTTTAAAGAAATCTTTGATTATCAATGCATATTTGAATGGTGCTGGCTAATGTAATAACATGTTTCAGTTAAAGACAATCAGATGTGGTTGACTTGTCTGCACCTTGTTAACATCTCACTGAACTGGTGTGATAACTATATATGAAAAAATTTCGAAATGTGCGTCAGAGGAAAACAACGGAAGCGAACGCAACAGGTTTACTGAATATGTCCAATACTAACAAACTTGAGAACCATAACAAGATGCAGAATGAGATGGAAGTCTCAAACTGTGTAAAGAGCACTACTGCCCTCTGCTGTGGAAAAATAAAAACACCATTCAACCTCTAATATCTGGCCAAAATAAAACTGGAATGGAAATGTGCTTTACTCAAAAACAGCCACGCAAAGTGAAAGGGTCGGATAAGTTTAATGGTACATTTGATTATGTGGTGGTTTTGTGATTATTAATGTAAAATAGCATAACAACCAATTATGAGTGATTAATGCGTCATAACTAATTCTGTATTATATCTGACCATCATTTTCTTAGGGCTGGGAAATCAAACCTGGCCACCCAGTATATTCATGTTGTAACAAATCATGAGCGTCAACATACTGTATTAAACTAATTCAGTAACAAATATTTAATTACAATAATTAAGTACAATATTTTAGAGCTTAACATAACTCGAATTCATTATGGAAATTACAGCGCTTTCAGATAATTACAGAGAATTTGACTTCTCAAGAACTGAGGTCTTAAATTCCTTTTAGCACTGTGAGAAACCTGGTTCTTAAATAAAAAAGGACAGTTGTTGATGAAATGAAGAAATATGATCAAAGTTTTTGTTTTAGAGTTTATTTAAAAACAGGATTTATCTTAGAAGACCTTAGAAAACAGGATTCCAACCAAACATGCCCTGTCTCGAGAGAAGCTGAATGGATCTGTCTGAAAAATTAAGTGGCAGAAGGTCCTTGCGACATCGGTGGTAACCAACAATCTTCTTTAACAAGGGAACACCAATTAGTATTATCTTTAAGAAGAAACAAACAAAGAGGGATTTCACTCACAAAGAATATCTGGAGCGGCTCCTGGAGCAGCTCAGTTGCAGCCAAGCCAACCTCCATCTGTTCAGGCATCGAAATCACTGAAGAGAAATGTATGTGATGACTTTCTAAATGAATATAGCTATGAAAATATTTACTTTTATAATGATTCATTTCATTAATTACTGAGATACAACAGCAACAACAACTATAATGATAATAATAAGTAAAAAAAAAATCTATATACACACACACAAGTAGATTACTATACACTACTGTAGTCCACAAAGTCTATAATGTTAAAAATCCATAAATATATTTTTTTATAAAATATATCCATAAATCAGAAACAGTGTGTGAAAATACGCCGTTTTGTGATGTCACAGACACACAGTAGAAGTTAGGCCCGCCCATGACTGGTGATGTTGTGCCCTATTTGCATTGACTCCGCCCTGATTGTGCTGCACATACTACAGTCCGCCATGTTTTTATCGTCGATACGGCTCCTGTTTACATATTTGTCTGTGCCATATAGCTGTAACCATTATGTTTTCTTAAGATGGGTCAATACTAGCTGTTCATGCTCAAATGTCATATCCAGAACACGTAAAAATTACCTTATATTTTCTCAGTTTCCAAATGTGCTCGATAGCATGCTGTACAGTTAATGTGACTGAGATATCACTGTCTCTGACTGTAGTCACAGAGAGCAGAGCCATTAGTTTAATCTTGAACGCAATCACTGTCTGCATATTTCATCAGTCAATTCTGATATTTTGGTTACGTGAGATTCTCCAGTTTTCCTGTTTAGATGATCTAAAACACAAGCGGTAAAGGCTCCGCCCTCATCTGGAAAGGGGCGGAGGCAGCTTCTCATTTGCATTTAAAGGCACACACACAAATGCCACTTGTTTTGATAAAGATTTTTCAATCATTCACCCGCTTCCGATGTTATCACTCGCTTTGGATGTTATCACTCGATTGAATGGGCCGTTATCAGTCGCCCGTTCATATGGATCAGTAGGGGCCTGCTGGGCATGCGCACATCAATCGAACGTTTTTTTTTTTTACACAATAATACTGTTTTTGTCTCATAGTAAAGGGTAGGTTTAGGGTTGGGGTAGGTGTCGACATCCGAAGCCGTGGCATGCTGATATCTACGGAAGTTCTAAGCGGCCATGTATTATAATTTTTTTTCCGTCTTGTTTTCTCGTGATCACGTCTTCTTTTTCTCGTGATCTCGACATAACAAATGTTGTTTTCTTGTTATCACGATTTAATCTTTTTTTCTGGTCTCAACTAAAAACTCATTTGAAGGAATTAAGTTTGATTTAACAGAAAATCGAAATGCGAACAGAAAGAAATCAATAGATTTAATAATAATAATAATTTAGCCTATTATTATTATTTCGTTTTGTTTGAGAAACG
>JAUMHQ010000063.1:5626278-5636829 GCA_032361165.1 Enteromius paludinosus | reverse complement strand
GGCTCAAACATATAAGGTTGAATCCCTAATCCCTCCATCGTTCACGCTGGACAGTAGAAATCTGTTTGTGCTACTGACATGAGCTGAGAAACAGCCAATCAGAGCAGACCTCCTCATTACTATTCATGAACCTTCCAAATAAGCCAAAAACATACTGTTTCATTCTAGGGTCAAATTCTAGGGTTGTAAATGGACCTGTAAAACCATTTCTGGGCATTTTTCCCCTTAGCTAAGCTACATACCTTCTATGTACATATCAGAGAACAATTTAAAATATTCTCTCAATTCTATGGCACCTTTAAAATATACTTCTACATGTGATTAGATTTATTTTTGCTGCCATTATTGTGGTGGTTGTCAGTATGTTGTCATATTTTAATAGCAGTGTGCGTTGTTGAGTTTACTGGTTTACTTTTAAATTTTCTTGTTTGGAAAATACAGTTTTTCTGCATTTTTTACAAAATTATTCTGGCAACTACAACTGCCAAAGTACAGTTTTTTACAGTTTACAAATTAAATATTAATTGTAAATAAATTAATAATAATTAAATATCATATACTATTAGTACTAAAAACATTTACAAATTTAATACATTCATTCGTACTTATATGGGACCTTATGGCAGTACAGAGACAAGGGAAATTCTGTTAACGATCAGATTTCATATAAATTGGAAAAGTCAAAAAGTCTCAGTGTGATACTTTGTAGTATCAAAAGCATCAGAAACGATCATTTTCACATTCTTTGGGCTCTTAGACAGAACATGACGATTAATAAACAGAAGCTTCAAATTTATATTATGCATGTCTTTTAACTGAACAGAATGTTGCCTAACATATCTCTTCTGTTTTTATGGGGTGGAGTGAACAAACCACAGTGTTTTGCAACAATGGAAATGTGTTTTGGAAAGAGGAATGGGCGGAGGGGAAAACTCCTCAAATGAGGCCAGGTTGAATCCAACAGAGCCCCTGCTGAGATGATAAGGTGACCCTTTATCCATGATGAGAGACACCTTCACCACTGATCCCAATCTCATCCCAGACAGCCCTCTTCACAAAACAACAGCTGATTATTTTTGTCCTGAGAGATGATCTGATACAGACAGGTCACTGTTGTCTACACCAACCTGCCTCCAGCTTCCCTCGTTCCAGCAGCATTCGAGAGGGAGAGAAACATCGCTGGGTAGTCTCTGGCTGTGTGCTCTCCTATCCTGTTTAATGAAACTAAATCATCCGTAGATAAAAGCATGGGAGACAGTCCTTAGAGTGCATTACTCTGGACTGACACAGTAATGTTTGTAATAAGTGAAACATTAACATCGATGAAGGCGTTTTTCTTTTTTATCCCAGCTTAACTTTTAATATCTATCACATATGCAAGAACATCTTCACCTTATATAGCAGTGTGCTAACGTAAACTGGTACCTAGTTTAGAGAAAAAACATTTTAGAAGAAGTGTTTAGTAATAACACACTGAACATAGAAGTGGATGTCGCACACAGCAATAAATATAGGCTCTTTCAAACTGTTATATGTATATTTTAAGTCATGTTGACAAAGGACGGGCTCTCAGCCACCAGGTGCTGTGTGTTTTGTGAGCTGCTGGTGCAAATTGATCAATGGCAACTATGTATTAAAGCTGTTTTTAAAATCCTGATAGGTGCATAAGTACTTGTTTGCTTTGAATTTAAGAGCTCTAGGATCTTTAAGGAAAGTCTAATCTTGTTAGTTCCTGGCATGCGGTATGGAGAGTGTCTTAAATTGTTAGTGTTTCTCAGACGTTTCCCAGAAGAGTACTGCTTAATATTCCTCCGGGTTTCATTTTATAGGATAGTGAGTAAGATTCATTTTAGGAAAACTGGCAAATATTTCAGAACAAAAACAAAGAGGTTTTTGAAACCGATAACAATAAGTCAGGACAGACTCAAGCACCTTAAACTACACAAACCATTGAAATGCATGTGCATGAGTGGAACTATTACTCAGTGCCATAATTCATCCAATGTTATGTCATAGAGTAGCGTCTGTGGGCAATTTGAGTGGAAACCCTGAGACATGGATAAACACCTGCACGTCATTCCAGATGGTGCCGGGGAACTGCAGCGTTAGTAACGAGAGAGTTTCCTTGCGTCGGAAATTCAACGGTGTAGAGAGACAGGCATCGGGAGGAAAATTTGTGGAGTTCTTTATTGCTGTGACACTCTGAATCATGGCATTTCCATCTTTAAAAGGATTCTTTCACCACCCACCAGGGTGGGAGGGTTCGATGAAGCTCCCAGGAGGCATTTAATTCAAAATGAAGAAAACATGTTTATCTCGTCAATGTACAATAAGGGAATGACATCATGTCGTAAAGGCTTGTGGTGTGAGATAAATCATACAATATATCCCAGACTGGAAATGAAGATTTCTACAGATACAATTTGATAGACACCTTGATTTGAATTCTGTGCTAAAAATACTTAGATAGATAGTTCTGGTCCTCAGTCTGACTGATTGAACAGCACTCTAATAGTGTTTATGTTATGAAAATGTTTTCACTTTTTGTAACATTCTACTTTTCTGCGTTCACTGGATTTTAGAACTTGCAGAGCATGGGAGCAGCAGCCCGACATACTTCTGCAGCAAAGTGCCTATTTTCTCTCAATATCGCATAAACCAGAATTCAGCTTGAGACAACTTTTACTGTAGTTCATGTTGGGCGGGTGTGAAATACAACAATCGCACACAACCATACCAAGACCCAGCTGAAGAGGTGATCTCAGTCGGCTTCCAAATAAACTCTGGTGAGGTTGAATGGATGATCCAATGAATGGATGACAACATTGCATTTGGTTTGGACCAAGGCAAGTAAACTATCAGACTTTAGTGTGAATATAACCTTAAGCTGACTTAGAGAATTAGAGTATTAGAGAATGTTTTTCACATTTTCTCATTTCGTAATGACATTTTACACCCATTTTACCCCCATTATCAATTATTTTAAGTTTTGCAAGCTTAAATTGATAAACAATGCAGAATTATTTTCACAGCATTCTTTGCTCATATTCAGCAAGAGTGCAAGAAATTCTGACCAGGACTATATTAATCATTGTCAACTCACAAGCCAAAATAAACACATCTAAAATACATTCACAACCAACATTCTAAGTGGAGTAATGAATGCTAAATGCATGTATTTGATCTTATTATAAATGATTCCTCTATGCATTCATTTAATTTAAATATTGTCTTCTTTAATTATTTAGTCTACTTAAACCCAGCTTGTATTCATATGCATCTCTGTCTTCCTATATCTCTTGTAAATATTTGGCCGTTTTAAGGTTTAGCCTTGAAAATGACTGTGTTTTTTTATGTGTGTGCACAAACTGATGTCAAAATGATTGTCATTGGTAAAAATGACATGGCATTACAGCAAAAATAACCCGACCACCTGTAAACACACTCACTTGCAAATTCAATGAAGCCTATTATGTGAAATGTTGTGATATGTTATTAACTTTTGGAATTCATATGAATTTGACTTTTTGGTGTTTTTAAATGCCACGTCTCGCAGATATTCAGTCAGCACTGGTGTAAATGGCGATCTGTCTTCTCTGACCATCGGATCACCCAGGGCGGATGTTAACACCAGGTGTACATGGGGCCTGAGGCTAACAGGCCAACAGTCTACAAAGAAAAGTCACGCACCTGCCTGAGATAGGCCTATATTTATCTTCCTGTTTAATTTATTACATTTTTCGTAAGATGCCTGCAGATGAAAGGCTTCGTTATGTTCTATCACCATGTGTTTGATGTGTGTGTGTGTGTGTGTCTAATACTGGGGGATGTTGAAAACAGGGTTCAGGGGTGGAAGTGTGATTCTGGTTAAAGATTTGCCATTTTTACACATGAATCCTTCAATGGCAACCAAGAGCTATCATCATCATGCTCCACAGGCAAGTCGTTACAAACTAAACGGTATTTTCATGCATTGTTCAATTTCGAGAACAGGTATTTTATCTGAAAATAGTGTCAATAGTGTAGTGTAGGAATGAAATGTATATAATCCAGCAAATGACATACGAACAAACCTCTCTCTGTAAAAACCTTCAGAATATAGAAAGGAATAAAACTGTATTATGTATTTTGTTGTATGTAAGTGTAGCTGAAGTGGAGATTTCTGGCCTTCAGCCCGTTGGCACCCATTGAAGGCCATTATATAAAGAAAACTTCTCCCTCAAAAACCTTCATCTCTTTTCAACTGAACAAAGAAAGATATGAATATGGCATGGGGGTGAGTAAATTATTACGAAATTTTAATTCTGGTAGTGAACTTCTCCTTTAAAGATATGTATTTTTCCTATTCTTCTTTTTTTTCTGACTTCTTTTTCTGACAGTATTTAAAAAAAAAATGCTATTCTCAGATTTAAGTGGAAAAAGATATTCAAAATCCCCTGAGTAAAAACCTTTGACTTTTATTATTTTAAGAAAATTAAACAAATTTACACCTGGTTTAATCAATTTTTGTTCAGAAAAATTGGTGCATATTTACTTGGAGAATGCATCATTTGCGTGTTTTTAACATACATTTCGGAAAACTGGTGATGCAAAACATGTTTGGAGTTCTTAATTAATTCCTAGAACTAATGCATGGGGTGTCCTGTTTTAAAGGGACAGAATGAAACAACTTTCCCAAAATGAAAATGTCGTTCCAAACCCGCAAGACCTTTGTGTTTCAGAACACAAATTAAGATATTAAGGGACATTTGTGAGCTTTCTGACCCTGCATAGACAGCAATACAACTGACTCGTTCAAGGCCCAGGAAGGTAGTAAGGGCATTGTAAAAATAGTCAAACATTAATGGTTTGACCTTAATTTTATGAATCTATGACAATGCTGTTTGCTCAAACAATGCTGTTTGTCTCTTCCATGTCAGTCTTCGATGTATGTTCACGTGAGTACCACAAAGGTACTTCAGATTCATAAGTTGATTTGGAACCGCTTTAATCTTCCATAAAGACGGATAGCCCCTAAACTCTGATGGCAAAAATTCACACCCATCAAATGGCTTGAAACAAATGCTAATTGCATTTATCACTGATTTTGCGGGTGTGTTTGCACAGCCTGATTTACATAATTCCTTTAGTAAATCAGGCACAACAACAACACAGATAACCTATTACCAGTGTCCCTTGAGCAAGCACTTGCTCGAGGGATACTGCTCTTGTGAAAAGAGATTATTAGCAGGCATTGACTTACTTGGACTGAAGGAAACCCACTTTCCCGCTCAGCTTCTGGTCAGAGGATTCAATTTCAGAAGCAAGCACGCAAGTAAATGTGCTGTTTATATAAACAGTGTTATTTTCAGGAACTTCAACACTCTCTTGTGAGGGTTTAATACCCAAACTAAATAAAAACGGAAATAAAGAAGCTCAGACAGAAAGTTTTTAAAAAACAAATCTGGGAATTGTAACTAAAAACCCCTAGTAAGAGCCGGAAAACACATATGAATGACCACAGTGAAATAACCGCAATACAGACCACACACCAATGCAGTTAACACAATGTGTGTCCATGGGTTAGCAACCATTGCTAAGCTGTCATGCATTTGCATATGTTTGAATTCAGCAATGACTGTATTTATTTATTCAGTAAATAATGTAACGTGAAAAAGGACAAACTGTATTTTCTAACAAGACCCTTTTTCATCACCAGCTGATCATCATTTTCATCATCCATTTGCTGCTTTTTCTTTTTTTTTCCCAGGAAACAACCCACTGAGTCTATTTACTCACAGATCCAAGTGGATCCCAGCAGAGAGGAGAGCATCCGCTGTGAGTATTTGTTCTTTTAGTTTGTTATAAACACCAAAGGAAGAAGGGGAGGGAGCATTCTGACACTGTCTGTCACGTTCTAACATGCAAATCTGACACGCTGCAGATAAAACCAGGGTGGGTTATATGAGTCCCGCTCCCCCGAGGAATAAAAAAAAGCTTTTCTGGCACATCGGCATTTACCACAAACTTCAAGGGCCGGTTCGGGCACATCTAGATAAGCTCTTTGCAATTGCAGGTCCCCAGGGGATGAAAATGCAAGGCAAGCTCAACAGAGACTCCACCTTATCAAGTTCCTGTCCCGCTTCTGTTACAGAGGCAATCTCAGTGATAAACAAACTTAGAGGCTTTACTTTATTTCAAGCGGTTTAGGAGTCATCTTCAGTCATGCATTAAAAGAGTTCACCCAAAAATATAAATCTGCTGAAAATTTACTCACCCTCAGACCATCCATGATGTACTGTAGATTATTCGTTGAACCCTAATGATGCATTTGTTTATTAGAAACATGCAACTTCACTTTAGAAGATAGAAGGTGGATTACTTGTGGATGCAATGTTTTTATCAGCTGTCTAGACTCTCATTCTGACGGCAGCCATTCCCTGGTGAGCAACTGATGTAATGTGAAATTTCTCTAAATGCGCGGTGATTAACAAACAAGCTCATTTAAATCTTATTTAAAGCCTGAGTGTAAAAACATTTTATTTTTGGGTGAAGTATTCATTTAAAGGGAAAGTGTCATCATTTGATCACCCTCATGTAATTCCAAATAAGTTATTTTGATGACTGTTTCAGCTTTTTTTGTTTATGCAATTAAAGTCAGTGGGCATTTGTTGAGTTGGTCCTCATTGACTTTCAAAAACTGAGGTGTTATCTAAATATCTTCTTTGTGTTCCACAGAAGGATGTCATACAAGTTTGGAACCACATGATGGTTTTTTTTTTGATAACTTACCCCTTGCCTAATCAGTGTTTTCCAGTTGTTTTAGTTTATTATTTTAATTATTTTCTTTGTGCTTTTCCCATGGAGAGGTGAAAGAGCACATGCGTTTTATTAACGTTTTTCTCACAAAATACCCTACTAGATGCAGTCGCATGCAGGGCTATCACTGAATACCCCTCCCCCAACACACTGGATAGTGACGCATTTTACTGGATTCTCCCAAGTCAGAGGTCCCAGGACAACATTTCCAGTTGTCAGCTTATCACAAAGAAGATCAAATGATCAATTTTATGTCTACTTATACCCTTGCACCCTTGCATTACCTAATGTTTGAACTCGTTGTGGGAGCATCCTAAGGCTGTGGAGTTCCCCTGATTTAGGAGAAATTGAAAGCTTTTTCAGGGAAACACTGGGATAAATCAAAATGTCTTTACTGTGAATGATAAGCTATTGGATTACAAATGAAGAAAGCAGTGCAAAGGGTGAAGAAAAAAAACCAAAACAAGCAAAAACAGATCTACAAGCTGAAAAAGAGACATAATTGTGTAAGATGAGCTACTGGGAGGTTCTAGAGGACGTAAAAAGCGGAAACACACCACTCCATATCCTTCCTGGAGAACACTGTAATTACAGATGTTAAAAGTCCATTCAAGACAAGGGACAAGTTGCTACATGTAAAGACACAAATTGGCCTACTGAGAAGCAGGAATCCCTTTTTCTCTTTCTCTCGGGTTCTTTCTATCCTCAGTTTGTCCTCTGACCTTGACTTGCTTGACAAAGCCATGTTGTTTCCAACCCCAATGGGAAGCTGAGGAAAGAACAAAGGTCAACACACTTATGTGATAAATTAGCATCTGGACACTCCTTTAAAGCCAACCTGTTTGCGCTTTAGCATTTAGAGTCCCACGTGGAATCGGCAACAGTCAATAGAGCCATTGTTAGAGCTAGTTAGTGATGTGACACGAAGTAGAGCTTCATCATGTGACCCCAGGTAACCTTCTGGAATAATGCATGAGATTTGTGTGCGATGGATAGATGAGGGAGACTGTGATCTATGCTGGATAGCATGGCTCGTCTCCAATAAAAACAAATGTATGTAGAATTTTGAATCCAGTGGTTTTGTCTTTGGGATTCAAAAAGGATAACAAGCTATTCAGTTTTATTGGTTGAAGTATATGAATTGCTGATGAACAGTTGAATGTAATTTACAAAAGAACAAAGGAAGGTCTTTTTTTGAGGCTGTGTGAGGACTCTCCGATGCAATTTATCATTTTGAAATCGGACATGATTTGACATTTTGTATATTTTGTGGGCTATAAAGCAATAAGCAAAGTCTGGGAGTTACATTACATCCAAAACAAGCGCATAAATAGAAAGTCATCTTGTTCAAAAACAAGACTTTCCATGGGAGATTAGGACAGGAAGTCCACTAGACTTGTGTGGTAACCTCTGTGGCTTTTCCACATTTGGCAAAACTTAAGCATTTGGTGTGAGCCTTGGTGACCGGCTGTTATGCAGATGAATCATATAGCCTACGGTAAGAAGTCCACTTGAACATTTACTGGCCTGATATGGGTAATACGCTTATGGGTATGCTGGCAGCTTTCAGAGGGGGGCAAGAGGACAAGCTGCAGAGTGATAACAAGCTCTGCGTGACTCAGTCCGTGGTGAGCAGACAGGAAACTAACAGTCCCTCATGTCCATCTCCAACACCCCCTCAGTCTCCATGCACTTTTCCTTTGCAAAGGACCTATTCTATAGAAAGTGCAGGCCTGTGGAAGGTCATGGGTTTATCCCATGGGGTTGTGACCTTCTACTTTGTCAAAATAGAATTCTCGGAAAGTACCTTTATTAATTAGAATTACAGTGGGAAGTGAAATCCGTTTTTCCTTTGTTAAATATCTCTCATTTTGAACTACACTTTGTGGTTCCTGGGTAAATGGCATGACTTTTTTGTCTTAGTTAATTAATTTAATTGAAAATAAATGTGTTGCCTACATACAATGGCTTGAATCTTCTATACACTCAAAAAAAAAATAATTTCAAACCTTCATTTTTGTATGTTGATAAAAATTTGATAGTAGCTGTTAACTGTGCTACTGCCATTTAATGCTTTAAAAAAAAAAAAAAAAAAAAAAAAAAAAAAAAAAAGATTAAACAGGAAGTGATATCACACAGGGGCCCACTGCAGACCCTCTTGACTGTGTCAGTGTCAGATATCAGATAATTTAACCCTTTTTGACCAGGGTGGCATGATTTAAGAAACCCTTAATGATATTTATGAATTAATGTTATGATATCTGCAAAAATACTTTTACCAATAATATATATATTTTTGTAAATTTGATAAAAAATAATGATAAAGATGAAGTTACACCACATGAACTTGAGGTGCTTCTCCATAAAAGGGTTCCTGGGAGAACAAACTATTTTTACACCACGGCGGACCACATCACAGCTGTTGAAAGCATTTACAGTAGGTTTATCATGGCACATAATGGCAGTTATCAGCACACATACACGGTGTGGAGATCTATGTGCCGGTGTTAAACCATGCAGACCCCCCTAATGAAGTACAACACACACAAAGCCATACAAAATGACATACACATGTACGTGGACACGGCTGTCACTGGCTGCCGTTATTGTTGATGAAGGTTCTATGATTTCCCAAACCACAGCAGAAGACAACTCACCCCTGCTCTGCCTCTTCTGAGGTCTGTGTGTCTATACACAGGACATACCGTATTCTGCCCCACAGCGTCTCACAGAATGTGTGCTGGAGAGCGAAAAGACGAGGCTGATGTCATGCACATAAATATTTTTGGAGAGTATAAGCGTTAGTCTGTAGACCCAGAAAGGGAAGCAGCAGCTTTGCTTAATAAATAATGAAATATAAAGCGTGAAGGCCTGATTGCTGGCACAGTGGAGGGCGACCTCGTCTCTTTAATCGATTACATACAGGCTGTGATGAATGAAATGCAAGCAGAGGCCCGGCCTGCATGTCTACGGAGAAAAAAGAAAAATATAAAGTAGGGAGAAGACCGAATGAAGAGAGACAGGGAAACTAAAAGGAAAGTAGTGAAACAGCAGGAAATAGAGGACTATGAAGGGGGCTAACTTAGTTAAAGTCAGAAGTTTGGATAGAAGGGAAGGCAAGAGATAAAGAGAGGTTTACCATGATCCTATAGCAGCTGTGTGTGTGTGTGTGTGTGTGAGGGGGGGAAAAATCCCTTAGTACAGGGATTACTGACTTTAGTCATGGACATTTTGCAGACTTTGGGAAATTCTTTGCACAATGTTCCAAAAAAATGTCAAAAAGAAAGACGTTTGAGCCTGGGTAGCACTTCCTGTATGAGGTAAGTTTTGGCTCAGTGCCTGTTGAGTCAGATTTGGAGTAAAAGTAGCCTATTCGTTACTCTGGCTTCACATTCTTTGTTGATATATAATTATTTTATGTAATACTTTATGTATTATTCTACGTATTAGCCACACATTTAGCACATTCACAGAAAACAGCTTGCATCCATGTTGCAAAATAAGGTAGATTGGGAAACAAAACTTTCATTTACTCTCTCATTTCATCCTACTCCCTTGACTACCTACTTCTGTGGAACACCGAAGGAGAAATACTGAAGAATGCTGCTCAATTATTTCTGAATCACTTCTTTCCTGTCAAGCTTAAAAAATTAATGCAATACTGAACTATGAAAATTGCTATTAAAGGTGCCATAGAATGCATTGAGAGAATATTTTAAATTGTTCTCTGATATGTACATAGAAGGTATGTAG
>JAUMHQ010000063.1:5585666-5602023 GCA_032361165.1 Enteromius paludinosus | reverse complement strand
GCTCTTACTAGTTATACTTGAAACTTCAAGGCAGGTGTTGAGGCAAGTTGGAGCTAAACTATGCAGGACACTGGCCCTCCAGGACTGAAGTTGGTGACCCCTGCATTAAACTGAACAAAAGTGATGTTACTAAAAATATATATTTCAAATAAATATTTATATTAATTAAAACAGCACGACCATATATAATAGATAATAATAAGAGATGTTTTTCAAACACCAAATCAGCAAATTAGAATAAATTCTGAGCGATCATGTTACACTGAAGAAAGTAAAGTCAACTAAATTACATTTTAAAATACACTTAAAGAGAAAAGTGTTATATTAAACTTAAATAGTATTTCACAATATTACAGTTTTTATTGCTTTTACTTTTTTATCATATAAATGCAGCCTTGGTGAACATGAAAACTTTAAAACCATAAAACAAAACCTTAATCATGACAAACTTAGCTTCAAATTTTGGAAAAATAAACTTTTGCTCTTAAAGAATTATCGTTTTAAGTGGACTGACCTGAAGGTGAGTTTCTGGAGTTTTCCATGAATGCTTCTAAGGAACAATGATTTGGTATACTCTCGTTGTGGCTCCCAGCCCTCCCAGACTAGCTCAGCCCAGGTCTCTACCCCAAAAAAGCAGTTTTGAATCCTCCCTGACCTGAGGCGTGAGAGCCTCTGAAAATAAAGGAAACCAAATCATAATGGTTATTGGTCTTTGGACCAGCAGATGGCAGTGTACTTCACCAAAGCATTTTAGCAGCCTAGAATCAGTCAACTTTTTATTAAACGTTTATTGAATAATAAAATGTTTAGAAACTATCTGCAAACAACAGCAGAATAAAGAAACATGATTAAGCAGGGAAGAATCATTAACAATAAAAAAAAAAAACTGAAGATATAATGAGTATGAAATTGGATGCTGGTACAATTATTATATGTTTACATATTTTATATTTTGTGTTTTCTTGTCTACAGATTTTCAAGTTTTGAAACTTTTTTTTTGTACAGCAGCTGACTTAAATTACACCCACACACACACACACATGTTGGTTTTTGTGATTTATGGGGAATCTCCATAGGCGTAATGGTTTTTATACCGTACAAACTGTTTGTGGTATTGTCCTACACTGACCCTACACCTAAACCTACCCCTTACAGAAACTGTGTGCATTTTTAGATTTTCAAAAAACACCATTTAGTATGTTTTTTAAGCCTTTTGAATTACGGGGACACTGAAAATGTCCTCATAAAACACCTACATATTGTAATACCTACTGTATGTCATACCAATGTCATTATACAAATTTGTGTCCTCATAAACCACATAAACCCACACACACAAACAAACCCACACTGGGAACTATTTGCCAAAAATTAAAAAAACACTACTATCCTATATATCCCATACTGTATATAGACCTTAAAAAACACCTTACCTTTTTATGTGGGTTGTGTGTGACTCCAAAGGGAATGCCTGAGCTCAGAGGATTCACTGGATGATCCGTCAACATTGCGCCTAATAACAAAAAACCAAACCACAGATGTTCAAATATTGTGGGCTTAAAATATTTCATATATCTTTTATATTAAATTGCCTAGGCTAAAACAGATGTGAACGTAGTGCTTGAATGACCTGGGCATATATCAGAAATTAACCTAAATTTCATCTGACCGATATGAACATATACTCCTTCAGGCAATATATCTGTATTACTTTAGACAGCAGCATGCTAAAGAGGAACATTTGCATTTATTTGTTCTTCTCTCAGTGTATTGTTTAAGCAGGATCTGTTACATGTCTGCCCGAGGTTAACTGAGGTTGGTGTAAATTTATGACCCTGCCACTCATTTCTTTACCTTTCTATTAGCTTAAGTGATCTGCCTTAAGAAAATCACTGACAGCGAAGGTGATTGCTCGAGAGGATCATCAAATGAAACGTTATGGATAAAGTGATACGGTGGCTTTTCTGGAGACGTATTTCTGTTTCATGTCTAAAATGACTGGCTACTTGTCTTTTAAGTTAAAATGGCTTTAAAAGAAGTTGTAATTCTGTTGAAATCGATAATAAATCCGTCTGCTAAACATTACAACAGCTTTTATCAAGTAACGTTATCACAGGTAACGTTACGTGCTTACACCTATGTTAAAGTTACCAAAACAAGCGAAATTTGCGCTGTATTTATTTTATGTATCCTACTGAAGATTATAACTTACCCCTGTATCTTTACCTCGTGCAGAAATATCACAAACAAACAAGAAAACTGAATAGAAATGCGTTAGTTTATTTGTTTCGCCATGCTGAAAGCTTTCCTCGCAGTTCAGTTGTGTATTCGAGCTCCATGCCAACGCCGACGGAAACAGCCGAGGGACATTTTTTTTGTTTCTCAAGGACTTAAACAGTGGCTTTAGCCGTCAGGTGAGATCGAAATGCAGGTGTAATTTTCCAAATGCGTGATAAATGTTCACAGGTTTCCTTCTTGAGTGCTCGAGTTCGCTTTGTTTTGGCAGGGTGTTTATTCCCGCCACTGCAATGCGTTTAATCAACATAAACATGTCCTATTCTAGCTTGGCTGAGAACACTGCACCTGCTTTAATATTTAATTGTTGGCCTTACACCACACCCCAGTAAAAATGCTCTTTTGGTCACTGAGGTAATTCATCTTTTCAAATTAAATGGCCCGGTGACATCAGCATAAGGAGTAGATTATTTTGCTTTTCCTTCATTAACTTAATTATTTGCCTATCAGTAAACCCCCCTGAGTAATTCATATTTGAGAGGCTATGGCCATAAATATCAGGGCCTACGTTGTTTATAATGCACAGTAGATTCGTCTGCGCTTTAATCACCATCTGTGTCAGCTAGAGGTTAAAAAGGAGAGGAGAGTGGTTACCATGAATATGTAGGATGGGGGTGTTATTCATTTACAGTTTTAAACCTTTCACTCACGAGCTGGACAGGTAAAAACAGCACTTCTACATTTTAAAGGGTTAAAGTTTAAGATTTTGTTTATTTTCCTTTTGTCTCCAAGTAGTACATGTTTTACCAGCAATCTCTGAAGGTCACACATCCTTCAAACCGAGTCCTGATATTGGTTGAATAAATTAGATATAATCTATAAGAGTTAAATAACATTAACGACACCAACATCAACAACATGACATAAACTAATGGACTAACTAATGCACCCTTCACAGTTTGCCCTTGTTCAATATTTGCAAGAGGATTTACCAGTTCCTCCGTGTTCCAGTCAATGGTTACTGAAAGAAAGCTGGCATTGATGACCTCTGGACAATCATCCGTTCTTCAGCATCCACTCTTGACTACATACTATTAAATAAAATGTGTTCAAGAGACCAATGAGACCAATTCAGTGCAAGGCTTCCTCATTTGGTTCAACAGCTTTTTTTTTTTTTTCAACCAAAATGTCCATGTTAGCATATAAAGTAAAGATTTTGATCACATAAGAAAAACGTTAGTTTGAAATAGTATACATTTGCAGTTTACAAGCAGCCTTTCAAGAAAAATATTAAGTGCAAATAAACTGGAAGACCATTTTCATGAATTAAGACATTTTTGACTACAAACGTCATGGACAATGAACTCATTGGCTCTAAGGGATGGTTTTGACTTCAACTGCTTTCAGTCTTTAAACCTGTCCAGTTTTCGGACATGCAGAATGCGGGTGTCATCAGTTCTTCATAACCCGAGTCTGATCTTTCGGTCTCCTCCGATCTCTTCTAGGTCGTCATCGGAGTAAGAGCCATGAGAGCTGTAGCTCAGGAAGTCCGAGGGGTGAGGAAGACCCATGCCTGCGTTAATCGATTTCCTGAACTCTTCCTCTTCTTCTTCATCTTCTTCCTCTGCGTCCATATCCTCATCGTCGTCGTGTGCACTGCAGCGACTGAGGTCTTTGGGCTTGGTTTCTCTCTTGCCTGACTTACAGCCGTCTGTTTCCAGCTGCGCAGCCTGCTCTTTGGCTTTACGGCTGCGCTTCCACTTCATCCGTCGGTTCTGGAACCAAATCTTCACCTGGTAAATACATATGAATCATCACAATCAGTCACATAAAGTTTGATATTAGCATGTGAGAATATTTACGAGCTTATTATTGTATTGATAATGAACATGATTTTGGCTGTTCCTTTGTTCTCAGCATGTCTTTCTTTCTATGCAATTTTATGAGCAAACTTAACTTTGAGGTGGTAATAAATTTGTATGATGCTCTTAAAAAACAGTAAGCATGAAGGTCCACCCCAAACCTAACTATCAGTGGATGGAATGGCCTAGGGTTCCTTTATGAACCCTTAACATTCATGGAACCGTTTAATTGCACAAAAGCTTCTGTCGGTTCTCCAAAATGTTCTTTACATTGAGCACACTGGATCTTTCAAGAACTGTTGACTTCTATTGCATAGCTGCTACAAATGATCAGGAGTGTGTTGCTTTCTCCTCACCTGTGTCTCAGTCAACATGAGAGAAGTTGCCACTTCAAAGCGTTTGGGTCGTGACAGGTACTTGTTGAGTTTGAACTGATTTTCCAGCTCTAACAGTTGCTGGCTGGTGAAGGCTGTGCGTGGTCTCCGGCACTTTCCGATTAAACCAGACTGAGGTGCCCCTGAGAAGAAAGTTAGTTGATAAAGGAGGTGTAAAGACTTGTGCCAAAAAAACAAAGACATACGGTGAAGACACCAAGCAGACGCAGCAAACAAGAACACATTCACCTCTTGTTCCTCCCTCCTAATAGATAATGATAACAGCTTTACTTCAGTTTATTGTTGATGACAGGGCCGGGAGATATTGCTTTAGCGGGACAATAAAACACCAGAGAGCACCATTAACTTAATGAAAATTCAATAAATGCTACCAGATAACTTTATTGATGAAGCTCAGACTGTTTTAAGTGTTTCTTTATAGTTTTCCTGTGGATGAAGGCAGTTTTAATGGACTTGTCATTTATGATGCTATGAAAAGACTGAAAATAAAAAACCTTACATTATAGTTCAGTTAGCAGTAAATACTGCTTCAATTATGCTAGATAATATTTATAGCATCCTAGTTCACTCTATAGTGTTTTTGCAGAAAGATCCCTGAATATAATACATGTTTAGGCTATGCCATCATTTTCCCAACCTTTGAAGTGTTACATAAATATATGAGCAAATTTATTAAATAATATTAATAATGGCTGCAGCTAAATTGACATACGCTTTAAGTAAAAATAAGTAAATAAAATGTAGGCCTGTTTTCCAGATTTCATAGTAGCATCATAGACTTTGTTTGCTTTAAAGTAAGCACCACGTTTAATAATTAAAAACTGAAACTATAATGCCAAGATGAATAATTCCGTGGAAGAGACACATACCGCTGTAGTCTGCGAGGCGAGGCATTATGAGTCCAGCGCGGAGCCAGTGCTCTAACGGAAATGAACCGGCCACGGCCGCCGCTTTCAGGTGCTCAGGGTACGGCTGCGCGAAGCCTGAATACGCGAAGGTGGGATGCTGCGCTCCAAGAGCCGTGATGGAGTACATAGGTGAGGGATACATTCCTGGAATAGACCCTTGGGAAAGTGATGTAAATCCTGGGTGAGAGATGTTCAGCATGCCTGGTTTGGGTATGACCCCTGTCTGGAGCTGAAAAGCGCGAGGAGGAGGAGAGTTTTCTGTCCGTTTGCAGGTCGCAGGCTCGATGTCGGTGCCGTCGGTGCACAGTCCCGGCGAATCCTCGCGGACCATCCTCTGAGAGCTCTCTGACAACAGAGCGTCTATTCGAAAGTTCCTCGACTTATCCATTGAGAAAAACGAGCTAAATGTATTATAAGCTAGTATAGATTTTTTTTTTGCGTTTTTCTTTCCTCCCTATAGTCAAAAAGTATGCTTAACTTTTACTTAGGTTATACCAAATTATTTGCCTGACCTTGTGCAATATTATCTAATTCTTTAAGACAATCGTGGATACTTTGTTACTCCAACTGCGTGTTTTCATTTCTTTACCCGTGACGCAATGTTATGCCCGGAGCGCGTGCAGACATCAGTTTTTGACTGTCTCGCGCTCCAGCACGCTCCTCCTAAACACTCTCTGATTGGTTCATTTCAATGCCCTCAGAGTTGAAAAACTTCCAATGCTTTCTAATTAATTCATTACACACGCATTTATTTTAACGTCAAGCCATAGGTTTCACATCTTTTAAGACTTATAGGTCGAAATTATAAATTGTCCACACAAAAATTTTTTTCCCCCACCACAAGTAAACCTTTAAAAATAATTTTGATCCAGTTTGCAAAATGTAGTAATTGACAATATTGATAAAAGGGCTAAACGACTAGTGTGCTCGTTTAGACATCTTTAGAATATAATAAATAAATAAATAAATAAATAAACAATACAAATAGGCTATGGCCTAAATTCTACTGGTGATATATGTTTAACTATTATTTATTTTTCTTATTTCCCTGAGGCAATTTACATTAATTGTTGACAATAATTTTGCTTTCATCTATAAATCATCTATACATATATATTTTTTGTCCCTTCATGTAACTTTATTAAACTTTTCTCAATAGCCTATTCAATTCGAAGCTGTGGAAATGTTTGAACAATAATTACAATTTTACACTAAATTACAATGATAAAGGGTTTAAATTAGCCAGTCAATATCAGTAGGTAAACATCTAAACAAAACAAAAGTGGATTTAAGGAATACAGTAGAATAGGACCGAAAATGTTTAATTGGAAAATAAATGGTCAAATGGCATGTAGGCTGCAAATCTCTTGTAAACTAAAAAAAAAAAAAAAGATCAACATTTTAATCGTACAGCTTCTGATATAGCCTATGTCCTGCTTTTGTCATATTCAGATTGTAATTCATTCTTTTTAAAAATAGACAGGACTGCTTATGGTAGAAGAGGAATTAAACAACAATTTCACTCCTCTGGAAATGATTTGTCAGGTTTCTCCTGATTGCGGAAAAAATACTTGGGTTCAAATATACTGCTAATGGCGCTAACCTTGACAAAGAAATGGACAATGACGGACAGGTTGACCTTTTCCACCTGGCGCGCTCGCAGGTGTGATGCAGCCTCGCTTTTCTCACACTAGTAATGCGACGTGTTTGCACGACCACCCACTCACCCCTATTTCTTATCAGGTGCAAACATATACTAAATGAACAAATGAATCAACAAGCGGCATAAACGCACCATGCTGCCTTTGCGTTATTATTTGTTGCTTGTTTTTCCGGTAGGCTACCTGCTACCGAAACAACGGTTTATTTTACACGAGACATTGTCGTGCCAACACTGAAAATAGCGCAGTACACATGCGATGAAAAACTGAAAAGCATTACTGTGTCAAAGGTCGAGAATAGATATAAAAGCGAGAAACATGCCAACATTATCCAATGACATTCACATCCAAGAATCGCTGGTTATTTGCGGTCTTTTTTCTGCGACTAGTTTTTCTCATGGGAAGTCAGGTAATGCACTGTCAGTGTGTTCCCAGACAAGACCTTGGGGTTATAATTAATCTCAGTTCATTAGGAAGATAAAGGTCAATTATTAGGCTTCTAAGTGTAAATCATTAACACTGGGAGCGCTTGTGCAGAGGAAAAGATAATAAACAGATTTGCTTTAGAAAATATGTTTAGAGGTATCCAGCTTTCGTTTTTGTAAATGAGCAATACCAAGGAGCGAGCAAGTGTTACAAATGTAGCGTTATAAGTTACTCTCCAACAACTAAATGCTGTCAGAGGAAAACAAGCTATAGCTGTGTGAATCTTTTTAATGTAATAAATTGCTTTTAATGTCATCATAATATTATAACAATTGTAACATTATTTAATTGTTTAGTGTATATGGTATTTTACAAAAATTAAAAAACAAGTGCATGGACATTAAATTAAAAAGTTTACAATAACTGTAATTCTGGATTTTAAAATTCTGCAAATAAATGGGTAAAATTTGCTTTCACTAAAATTCTGAATGGCATAATCAGTATCCCCCTCATTGTTTCCTCTCTCTAATAAGGGCAAATATATATATATATATATATATATATGTATTTTGAAGCACTGAATCAAATCAAATATTATTATAAAGTCTAATTATTATAAAATATAATTTATGACAATTAATCCAATAATTAATAAAACTAATTATTTTATTGCAACATTATTCTGTCAGGTTAGAAAGGAAAGAAAGTTTGTTTTCAGTTTAAAAGAATTTGTCACAAAGCATGCCTAAATTTAGTGAAATTTATTTAGTGAAAGTTAGTGACTACATTTAGTGACCAAGAATCAGCTCTTAATAAAAGAAGCCATTACTCAATTTTTCTTTCCAATTAATTTAAAAAAAAAGGATTTGAGCACTTTTCTGAAACACAGATACTATTTGAAAATTGACTGACTGAAAGAATGGGCCAGAATCACATCTGAATGAGTGCAATGTTGTGCATATGGCAAATAAAACCTTATTGGTTAGTGCGTTTAAATATGCCTTTGAGATGACTGAACAACTGTCCAAACAGCTTATTTTTGTTACAAATATTTTCTGTCTAAAATGATCAAAATGAAATGCATGCAACTTAATTTTTCCAGTAAAATAATAGAAGTGAATGGTACCGTAAGTAGATCTACACATAAGTGTCCTCTTTCTAAAAAAGGAGACCACAGATGCCTAACAAGCCTGCCAAAAGTGCAATGCACTCTGCATTCTGACTGTCCAGAAGGGAGCCAACACTTGTATTCAAGAGACTGTAAAAGAGCCATTGAATGGACAGCTATTCATACACAAATGCAACATGGTGACATGGGCTGCCCCTTTCGTAACTGTCTGACCTCTTGCTCTAGGTCAGAGGTAAAAAATAGCAGTGTGCTGTGCATGTGTAGGTTTCAGTATTAAAGCTAGGGAAATACCTCTGTGCTGTCTAATTTCCAATTCCAGCCTTCCTACTCAGCAAATTTAACTCTTTGTTCAGACCTATACCAAAACTTAACATTGCATTGCTGGAATCCACTGAATGGTTGCATCTTATTTTAATTTCCATTCATAACCAACCCATTGTTGCACTCTTGTGTCCTTGTGATTGAGCAGAGGGAATTGAAAACTTCCTCAGTAACCAGGGCTGGGCGGTGCAGGTTAACCAGTTCAGCCCTGCGTTGAATTGCTTGATTAATGACGGCTATGTTGCCCAGACATCAAGACAATGGCAGAGGCAAGAGGGGTGTGTTTCGGGATAATTACTGCTAAATCCTACCGTCGTGGAGTTAAAGCATAACAGAAAGTTGGACACATACACGTGCACGTACTACACAAAGAGGATGACCGGGATGGATAATTAGTCCGGCGGAGCTGCTACAAACATCTGTTGCTCCGGAAAAAATGGTGGCAACATCAGGAGCTGGTGGCTCATCGTGGGTGGTTCTTCTGCTGAGACATGTGAACTTAGTAAGACTTAGTAATTTAAATAAAATAAAATAAATTAATAATATTAAATATGAACTAAATGCAGTTGAATGAGATTATGCATTTAATAAAAAATATATAAAAAAGTGAAATACCAATTATACATTTAATAAAAAACTAAATGAATAAATAAACAAACCAACAAATAAATAAATAAATGCAGTTATGAGATGCATTTAATAACAAATAATTTGTTAAAGTGAAATACCAATTATGAAATTATACATTTATTTAAAAAAAACAAAACTAATTAATGAATGAATAAATAAATGCAATAATATGAGATTATACATTTTAAGAAATAACAAAATAAAGTGACACAGCAATTATGAGATTATACATTTAACAAAAAATAAGTAACTAAATAAAGTGCAAGTTATGAGAAAAAAAGCTCAAACTAAATGAATGAATACATGCCACAAGTAAATAAAGTGCAATACCAGTTATGAAATTATGCATCTCATAGAAAAAATATTTAAATCAACAGACAAAGTACAAATATGCAAAATACAAATAATTATGAAATCATACATTTCATTAAAAAGTGCAACATTTTGAAATGTTATATTTCATAAATTAATAAAGTTCAATATAATTTTTTGAGATACCATTATATGATCCTATTTTTGTAAATAATACAAAATAAATAAGCAAAGTGCAATACCAATGAGATTATACATTTAATGAATGAATAAATACAAATTATGAGAATGAACGAACGCAAGAATGAATAAATGAATGAATGAATGAACACCCATCTCAGTATAAGGTGATGTGCCCTACACAAATATTAAAAAGTTTAATCAGAACATTCCTTTAGGTCGGTTATTTCTCCTGGGCCACAATAATTTATGGGATATCATTCCAGATTTCTGAACCACAATGTAATAACTTCCAAAGTATAGCCGTATTTTTATTTGTCAGGGTGGAATTTAATTAGCAAAGCAAAAATCAAACAACATGCACAGAAGGCAGGGCTGAATTGCTGTGCCCTTTGTGTATGGGTATGTGCGTGTTTGGTCAGTCTGGAGATATATAACAGGACAGGCATGATGGATAACTACTACATCTAATCAGCCTCTGTGTTTATCTTCCAGGACCATCCTAGTCAGCTCACAGATTCATCCGGGGCTGTATATGTGTGCGGCTGTCAGAGGTGAGCAAATTAAATATGACAGTTCAATTAGCCCTGCTTGTCCAAATGGTTGCACCTAATCCTGCTGTAGGATAAGCAGCCCCACCCACCAATAGACTATATGTTTTTTAATCAGACAGTCCTCAGACCACACAGCTATAATTCAAAACCATGATTTAAATTTCACCTTTCTGAATCGTGCACCCCTACCTGCTATGTTTTATATGCTGTATATATAAAAAAACAAACACTACAATGCTATTTTCATGTCTTAAGACAGGATAGTATAAAGCAAAACTACAAAAGTGATACCTTTTAATTACAATCAAAATGCATTTGCCATTTGTTGTACAAAATAACACTAAAACAAATACTATATCTGCGTACAGCCAGCGATCACTTTATGTACTGATTATGTCTGTGCTTTTATACCATAAACCTGTCATTCATAAATTACAGCATCTGATTTCCATCAGGAATTCATTAAAATATTCTCTTAGATAATGACATGCGCACATTAAATCTCTGTGTTTGTCTGGAAGGTTGTCGTTAAAATTTAATATTTGCTTTGCAAATCTATGCCAATTTGCAGAGTGACTGCATAGGCTGCTATAGGTGTATTTAAATGGGTGATGATCTATGGGGGATCAAGTCAGGGGGCACAACAAGGGTCCAAGAAAGCATATTCTCATCCAGAAACAAATCTGGCTTGTGAATAATTTAGTATCTTGCTGCCCATTACTGAACTTGGGTGCTGGGAATACTAGTGAAAATGCAGCATTTTTTTTTTTTCAAATATGATATTGGTAGCATTTTATTTTATGGTTACACCTATTAGTTTATTATTTTATTAGCATGCATATTACTAGAATATTAGCCATTTATTAGAGCTAATTAAGTACATAGTGATGCCTCATTCTAAACAACCTTATTCTACATACCAATTGTAAGCCTTACTATCTATTAATAAGCAACAAATTAAGAATTTATTGAGCGAAACGTAATAGTTAATAGTTAAAAAGTGTTAATTCTAAAGTGTTACCTAATATTTTTTCCCATTACAAATTTAATAGGAAGTTTTAAAGTGAATTTATTATTATTTATATAGAGAGATTTTAACCCTTTTTTTTCCAATGTGGACAATTTACATTTTAAATTTCCTAAAAAGTTTGATTATCAGCAATCATCACTACACTAAAATGATTTTGCAGACAATAAGCTGACCTAAGTATACAGGAACTAGGTTTTCCTATTGTTTTCATTCTTGCTGAAAGTAATGAAAGAGTACAGTAGTTCGACCAATAGCATTGCACACAATCGACAAATACACGTACATATCAATTTTCCAGACTGTATAGAGAGCACATCAATAGAAAATCATTTAGAAAAAGAGAATGAATAGTCACCCTAGCTTACACCTTTCATTAAGCTTACCGTACATCTTTGTACAGCTCAAATTGTTTACATTCCTACAAAATTGGCACCTCGTAAAATAGTTACAGCTTTACATGAGACCGGGCTGGTATTTCCGCATTTATGTAAAAGTTGCATGCTGCCGCTGCTACATAACCATTTAGGAAATGGTCTTGGTTGTGTACAGCAGTCCGAAGCGGTGAGGCCTAAAAGAGGAATTAGCAATCCGTTAACTGGCCGTTCTGTCAGAGGTTTTGACAAGCTGAAAGGGAGGAGCTGTCAAAAGCTAATTTATCTCCTATGGAGCCCAACATGAAATTTCATTCGCTAATTAGAAACCCCCCACCCTTTCTGTTCGAGCACTTCGTCACCTCTCCTCGATCCCTCCGCCTCTCCGTCATCGTCCCGAGGGCGCAACATCACAGTGACAATGCGGCATTATGGAAATAAATAGTTCCATTATGCTGCATTGTGTAGTGGAATTGGACCCGCCGCACTGCTTTAGTGATGGAGGAGGTTCTGCTTTGATTAAGACGGATGATTTATTGAGGAACGGTCGCAACACGTTTGGAGTCAAAACCGGGAAGGTCATTCATCGGGTGTCTCCCATATTTGTAGGCTCATGCATTCAAAAATGCGACTATTCTGCTAAAGCAGACTAATCCAACAAATTTTCTTAAGCACATCATTTATGCAGAATCTGAATCAAAAGTACAAGCTTTTTTGGTGGATATATTGCAATGAAACTATAAAAACAACAGGTTTCCACCACCTGTTTTGTTCAAATAATATTTTTGATTATAAGTGCACAATAGCTAAGAACAACTATTATTTTCCTCTGTGCCGGTGATGTGAAGATTTCTCAATTAGTTTCTCTGCCAGAATTAGCATCAAGACAAGCCAAAGCCAGCTCTAAAAACAAGCTGGAGTGTTTAACAGCTCATCATTTTTATAGAAGCAGGGGACACTGCCTTCACAAAGGGTGTACAGCCACTTAAACAAATGCGGCCTGCGATGTCCTTTTCAAGCAGAGTCAACAGATGTCACTTGGTTGCTTTCTACTGAATAGGACTTGAGGTCAATCAGGCAGATAAGAGATTACTGTTTGGGAATCTCTCAATTATCGTCTCACTGACTGACCCCTGAGAGACACGAGGGAGGAGGGTGGGGGGGTGAACGCAGCCAAAATGAGCCCGAGCGCAGCCAAAAGCCTGTATTCAGTGGAAGAAGCCATTTATCAGGCTGCTTAACCCTTAAATGCTGTGGAGTGGATGGAGGGTTGGACATTCGCTGCAATTGGACTAATTAAAACACTGCAGCGCTGCTAAATTGTACATCTGGTCATGCATTAGTTAAACGTCCTGCTGTTCCTATAGAGTGATTAATATGTCCTTTTCAAGAGCTGATTAATGCCTAGTTTAATGCCTTTCAGAAGTACAAAAACATTTTACATAAAGAACAAATACAGTTTAATTGGAACTTATATGCAACTGAAATACCCAGGCATGGATTTACATTTAAGCATTAAAAAGATGCCCCAAAGTGAGTAATTTCAAGTATACTTGTATATCTAGTATACATACTGGTATGAAAATCAAGTCTGTAAAAAAACATTTTACAATGATAACATATTTACTGGCATATCACTTGAGACTTACTGATATAAAAGTTATAATTAAACTTTATTTGTGCACGTTTGTGTATACTATTGCGCACAACACAATAATATTAAGCCTAAAATATGCTTTAATGTCACTATTGATGAGGATCATATGACCTTTGAATAATACGTCTTTAAATGCAAGATATTTAAATACTTGCAATAGCTCCACTTTAGCAAATATCCTTTATTTTATCTTTAGTTGGAATTCAGCACTACTAACACACAATTAAAGTGCATTAAGTAGCATAAAAAATTATTTTATAAGCTACTATGTATGTAAGCATACACAATAGGCCTATACTAAAAGTACAACTGCAGGATAAGTGCATAAATATGTAAATATATATGTAGCGTACTTAATATGAAATAAATGTGTTTCCAATTTATTTTTCACTAGGGTAAGCACCATATATATATATATATACACACACAATCAGTTGAACAGTTCTATGTTTGATTAATATATAAGCACAGTATCAACTGTTTTTCTTTCTTTTTATCTTGACACACAAAGAAAACTTGAATGGGGATTAATTCCTAATCATTCACTCAAGTTTATTCAGCAGCAGTTAGATCATCTAAAATGGTCTTTTGAATAAAGAATAATATGACAATGAATGTTCTATGAAATCATATAGCCTCACCCACAAATATAATCTTGCCTACTTGTGTCTCTGAGTTTGTTTGTTTATGCTGTTTGCATTGGTTAAGAGCCATACTGCAGTGTGACTCTTCAATGGGCCCTGGCTAAGTGCAGAAGTCCTCAATGGATAAGCATCAAAGGACAGATTGTCATTTGTCTTTTGAAATGGTTGACATTTTAACACCTGGTATTGTTTACAGGTCACTGAAAACAAATCAAAGAGAACTTTAAGTGCGTATGAGGACTTAAAGGCTCTCAGCATAGCCAGCGTTTAGAATACATAATCTGTCTTTTATTATATAAAGTGTCAGTAATAGAGACAAAGAGATTAAGTTCGGAATTGGGCTAGAATGCACTTTGATTCAGGATTCAATTGGTTTGCAAGTGTTTTTCCCTGTTCTGCGTAACTGGAAATGTTTATTCCTGTTTCTCCGCCTAAAATTTGATCACGAAAATGTCCTTTGAATTCTTTGAAATGAGCAAATGTGAGCTATCTTAAATTCACAATGAGTCCAGCTGGGCTAAACTCAACAGTGAGCACTTTTACTTGTGACCTTGAGTGTGAGAACGATCTGTAGATTAAGTGCAGAAACATTTGCAATACATTTGGGGTATTTAGGTACGTAAAATTACTCATTTTCTGCTAAAATAAGCAACAGTAGCAAAGTCCCGGTGATCCAATGCTGTCTGTCCATTTAATCAACATAAGGGCTTGTCCGTGTCACTGTTTCAGGAAAATGAGTAAGGTTTACGGTAAAAGGACTCTGGAGGGTGTGTGTGTGTGTGAATGTGACAGCGAGAGAGCGTTGGCCAGCCAAAGAATCCCATATCAGACTGAAATATTTCAAAAACTCACACAGATGGAGGGAACAGAAGTGTGTGTGAGTGCATTTGCCTTTATGCCCAACCCCTCTTAGTCTATTGACATGATAATGGGTACAAATTGATGAAGACTTTTCACTCTCGCTCTGACAACAGTGTGGAGGAATACACAAATGTTCCACCACCCACTAGCAAGAATAAATCACATCCCTACGCCTCCTCCTGGGCTGCTTTAATCAACTAATTCCCCCTGCCACTGACACCCCTAACTCGTGCTGTGTTTCCTGTTTTGTCTCATCTCTCTCACAGCCACATAATCCCATCAGTCTTAATCTGTTTTAACAAGGCCTTAATCCACCAATTAGACCCTATCAAACCTCACGTTAAGACATGGCCGATAAATTACCCACATGCTTTAACTGTCACAGGATTAATGTTACAAATTCTGTAAATCCATTCCTAATATGCCTTAATCTGAACTTTAAGAGACCAAAGAAACGGTCAAAACCATAACCCCTAAATCACACACACAAACTCATGTTTTGGGTCTAACAACCCAAATTGGCCTTATACATTACCTAATACTGGTATTAATGTGACAACCGGTATTATGTTGTGCCATGATATTAATTTCTCTTTACCTTGGATAGCTATGTGATACAAAACTGTAGGCTATTATAATAATTTACCAAAATGTAATTTGTGTGGAAAAAATGGTAAACGACCGTTAGGACAGAGATGGCAAAGACGCGGAAAGAAAATATTGTAGCAGGCACTATATCGGAGTATTCACAATACTCCAAATATAGGAAGAAAAATATAAGTGTTGAATTGGGGGCAGGGGGTTAATATAAATTCATCTCTGGAGGGAACTGTCTTCAGAAAAGTTTAAATAGCACTTTCTCGTTCTCTTACCTCCGTGTTCATAAGCCCTGCACAGAGCAGCTTTGTTTATATCGCTAATCAAAGGATCTAATCTGCTCTCAGAGAGTAAACTTGCATGTTCAAGTTTCAGTCCATTTGCTGTTTTTCTTTTGCCCAGATGTTTTATATAACATAATTTCACGTATTTAAGGTCAGACCTTTTTTTTTTTTTTCTTAGATCTTGAAATGATATGTTTCATGGTTAAAATACATGTTTTGCCTGCAATTTAAAGGTGCCATAGAATGGAAAACTGAATTGACCTTGGCATGGTTGAATAATAACAGTTCAGTACATGGACA
>JAUMHQ010000063.1:5527188-5542923 GCA_032361165.1 Enteromius paludinosus | reverse complement strand
TATGTCCATGTACTGAACTGTTATTATTCAACCATGCCAAGGTAAATTCAGTTTTCCATTCTATGGCACCTTTAATGGCTTAAAATATATTAGCTACGCATAAATGCATATGCAACATACAGAAAAAAATTATAATTGTTTCTTTGAATCTAATGAGGGATGCAGTCTAGGCCTGTAGAATTTCATTTTTTAAAAACAAATGTCTAACAGAGGTTTATTGTGGAAGCTTATTTGTCCCATGCAATAAAAAAATAAAGGTAGTTGTGACATTTTAGCTCAGAATTCAGAATGGTAAGAATTCTGATAATTCCACTTAGAATTCTGAAAAACAAAGACTCAATTATGATACTGTATATGATTTCAGAATTGCAAGAAAAATGGTAACAATTGTGAGACAAAAAGTTGGAATTACTTTTTTTTTATTGTTTATTCAGAGGTGGGGAAAAGCAGTTGTTGAGAGAAATTAACTAAAGAGTTTTGGTAAAAATACAATAGTCATTTAAAAGATCTAAACTCAGAATTCTGGAAACTGTGTAAAAAAATGTCTGAATTTAATTCTCACAATTCTGAGTTTATAGATAACAATTTAGACAATTCTGAGAAGATAAGTCTGAATTGTGAAATATGAACTCAGAATTACAAGAAGAAATGTAGAAATGAAACAGTACAAGCACCACCGGAGTATATCAAACGTGAATAACTCCTTGTTTTCACTTCCTCTCATTGTAATACAAACAACTGACATCCAGTATGTGTGTGTCTGTGTATGTATGTGTCAGAACAAAAGAGGTTGGACTGGGGGCCAACTGCTTTTCGCTGAAAATAGAAAGACAGCTTATTTATACACCTCTGTTCCATCATTTTATGATAGTGGGAATACGGGAGCCTTACATCAAGACCCAGGTAACCGTCATTGTGAACACGATTCTCTGAAATGCATTTTAAAGAGTGCCTCGTACTTGTGTAACCTCTTTAGAATTTGCAGGTATCCATGTGGGTATATCTGTGCGTATGAATGTGTTCGGATGAACGGCAAAGACGTGAGTCTGTGCGTAAGCACCGGGTAGTGAGTCATCAGTGATTGTGGGGGCGTACACCCAGCTTCCATGGGCTTGATGATGTCACCGTTACCAAGGGGACCTGGAGCAGAGGTGGGAGGGACTTGACGGTGAGAGAGAAGAGCAGGTGACAGAATGCTAGTGGTTCATGGCTGTGATAATATGTACACAGGTAAATCCCTGAGAGGAGTACCCAACATGTTAATAAACAGCCTATTAAAATAATGCTGTAAATAAGAAACTGAAAAGAAAGAAGCTTTAAATAAATATTTTAACCTGTGTGAATAAATCCAGCCACCCCTACAGATTTTAAAGATTTAGACAGAGGTGCAACTTGGCGGCAGGGATTTAAATCTTTAACGAGACTAAAACTGAGGCAGAGTGAAAGACCGGATCTTTTTCGATCAGGTTCATCGATCACATTTCAGCTGGTTTATATATATTGTGTTTATAATTTTTCTCATACAAGATGAATTTGTTTGAGTTACGCTGCAATAAAGCCCTTATCTCTTCCAGGTTTAATAATCTTTTAATGGAAACATAAAACACAATTTACTTTTGTGTCTGCGAGGCGTCTGTTGCACTTTCCCTGTGTGTTAACATTACTAATGAAGACTGTCCAATGACTGACTTGACTCTTATTCTCTAATCATTTGGCAAGATTTGAAAATTTCGATTCGACTGTGAAAATCCATAGTCCTAATATATACAGTGGGTACGGAAAAGAGTACTTTTTTCACTCTTTGTTATATTGCAGCCATTTGCTAAATCCTCAAGATGGTGTTTGTGTAGATTATATTATTAGCATGTCATTTTTTTTTATCTACATTTCTTGCAATGTCAGTCACCCCATAGGACAGATCAATTATTATTTAAATATACATCCTTGAAAAAAACAAGGATTTTACACAAATAACATAAACATCCGCCACCAGTCTACACAAACACTATCTTTGTTAATGCTGACTAATATGAAATGAGTGAAAGTTCCTGCAGTGTAAATTATTTAGCTGTGTGCATGTGTCTCCTGTTGCGTCGTTGCACCAACAGGATGTAGCAGAGCTGCAGTGTCAAGTGATGATTTGGAAATCACAATTAGATCATCAAGAGACGGGACGCAAAAGACAGAACCACATCCTTGCTTCTGAACTTATGATTTACTGTAACAACACAGCATATTGTGATACTCACCATCAGAGCAGAACTGCTCCCTCGAGCACAGCCTCTTCTCAAACAAACAGCCTGCATGCAAGAGACAGAAAGAGAGAGGAATGCATTTAAAAAAACATTTAATGGACAACTACTGAAAACCTCATAGCATTTTGTCAATGGAGATATACTACAGACAGTTTTTTCAAGTCTAAGTGACCTTTCCTTCACCGACACATTCATCTCAGATACATGTCAAATCAGTCTTTCCAACTTTGTGACTCTGGTACAAGAGTTATAGCTTAAAACACAACCCGAAAGCATATAAACAAAGATGAATCAATGACAAGAATCATTCATCCATGATGGCCTATGATTGCAGTAGCTTGCTTAACCCTAAGATGCAGAACTGCTGTGTGGGCAGATAGAATGAGGACGAAAGCTCTGGGCATGTGCTGAACACAGCTGATCAAATAAAAAGGAAACGTAACTGCCAGCGAGCATGACCTGACTATGCTAGAGCGTGTATATGGGTGTGTGTTTGTCTGTTTGTGTGCCTGAATGTGTGTGTGTGGGAAACGTTAGGCTGGCCAGCAGCACTGCTGTCAGGGGAACCGAGCAGGACAAACAAAGATAAAGAGTCAAGCTGATAAAGCTGGAGAGAATAAAGTGGCCTAAAAACAGATTTAGACAGTTAAAAAAGGATTGGGCTTTTGGCGAAATAATTCTAAATGAAATTATATACCAGATTAGGGCTTTTCACACTGCGCTTAATCCTAGATTATCTGCGTTTCAGCATTTGAGGGGAAAAATGTCAAACGGTGACGGAAAACCATTTAGATAGAAACCGTTTCATTTTTACCTTTAAAGTCCGAAGAGTCCATTCAGGAAAAACATTTAACACCGCAAATGTTCAACCAGGAACAGTGTGTAAAATCAGTTAATGAACACCCTGACCGGGATTAGAGCTATGGTCCTGATTTATATACCATGAAAGGACCATAACATGTTTATTGGATGCAAATTATTAAACCAAAATTCAAGGACTTACCATAATACATAAAGAAAAGAAGCTATGCTACATGTAAAGTTAAAAGTATTCCTATTATATTACCTTTTATTTCAAGCAGCCCATTTCACCTGATCAGACTTGCCATACATTTATATCAAGATGGGCAATGCAAAACGTGATTTAGTTCACCTATGACTTAAAATGATCCATGTGTTTAAAGAGTATAACTTTGAATATTGACAAGAGAAAGTTACTGAACACAGTTCTAACAAACAGCTGTAAAGTTTGCTCATTATTTATTTGTGCTAGCAGCTTGTGAGCTGCTGATTTAGAAATGGAACAGAATGTGATGTTAACCTCTCATTTCCGCTTTCCACTGATGACATCACATCAGCGAAATTCACCATAACAGTGTTTGACTCACGCTGGATTAATGATTAAAAGCACATTGAATTCTTGAAAACAACATCATCTGAAAAACGGGTGCAAATCTAAACTAAATGTGATATAATACTTATTAAATACATTAAGATAATAAGCAATATTTTTGCACAAAATAATCCAATCAAGTTGTCTTTGTAAATTCGTATCAGGCTAAAGCAGTAACAAGCTTTACACTAACAAAGACCTGTTAGTCAACAACTAAATCAACACTAACCCCCAGATGGAATGAGAGGAAATATTATGATGAAGAAGACAGAACTCTAGCAATCAGTGTAAAAATATTACAAATTAAGCTGGAAATTAAGCTTTCATGGGGCTGCTTTTTTAAAAGCTGCATCTGAGCCGGTTTAGAGCAGCCTTAAGCAGGCTGTGCAAAGAGCATCTAATGAAAATTCATACCATTCATAAATGTCAACCGCATGAACAACGCACGAAAACCTCATAGAAACCATCGTCCATTAAACAAACTGAGAGTGCTGAGAGACTATCGATCATTTAAAAAAAAAAATTATAAAACGTAGTAGATGACGGTGTATTGTTACACCGTATGGGTCACTCCTCCTATGTCGTCGACGTGTCGCCAAGGATATAGAGAAGAGTGATTTCTATTGGTCAGAGCAGGGATGGAGAGTAAAGAGTATTTCTGTTAACCAGATAATGCTTGCATAGAGGAGGATGATATAAACCTAACCTGCAATAAAGCCTAAAGTGGATAGTTGCTTTCAAAATAAACGAATATGAAAATTGACCCTCTCCATGGTGCTGAAATGATGCTCTTCACTAAACGACTCCTTGTCTCCATACTGTCCTTTCCCACCAGTTGCATGATAACGCTGAAAGCACTTTAATGGACGCCTACAACACTTTTGACGCATGTTTAGGAGGAGAAGTGTTCACAATGGCAATAAGAAACAAACACAATATGCAAATATTCTCAAAAAGTGATTTTAAGATAATGGCCCGTTTATCTAGCCTACATGAAACGTGATCCCACATGCCACAAAATACACTAAATTGCCTACGAGTAGATTCTACTGTATTTAAATAAATGTAGCCACATTGTAATTGTCATGGGCCTAAACAAGCACACCAATGCACGCCTGTGCACAATGAATCTAGCATTCTAATAATCGATTTTCATTAGGCTACATCTCTCAAAGACTTTCTTTTTTAGCGATATTAATACCTACCGTATTTGCCTGCCATCCCAAGCTGGCAGAATACGGACATCAAAAACAGGGCTCTCCATACTCGTGGATGCATCATATTAACTATCCACGGGATTGAAGTCAACGCGTTGTTTTATCGCCCTCGGTTAAGAATTTAAATCCACATTTTGCCTGTCGTTGCCGCAGCCTTGTGCTAAACGCTCGTAGCACAAGTGATGGACGCGTCAGGTAAGACAAATTAACTGTAGGCTTTCGTTTTAGGCAGTCATAAACATACAGGGACATTAACGGATGTCCTGAATTTCCGGTGCGGATCTGGAGCCGGAATCACGATCTGCCTTCAGAGATGTGGCGGGGACCCGCAATTACGTCATAGGGAGACCAGGAGGTTTGCGAGGAAGAGTCTTGCGTTCAAAATGAAGGAAAGGACCTACAGCCTATACATCTGAGACCTGGTTTACCTTTGAAACGGAAAGTGGGCAGGACGTGTGGCTAGCATTGACTGCAGAAGATGATACATTCCTTCTATTGCGGTTATAGTTGTCCTCCCCCCACGAAGAGACCGAGGTGAAAAGAAAAAAATGACAGAATATTTCAATGAGGAAAGAACTGAATCTGATATCAAGTAAATATGAGGTAAATCTATGTCCAGTGATGAATGCTGATTGTTAGCCACACCTTTATTTGGAATCATGCAGAAATTCCATGTGTTCCTATGGAATGTTGAGCAAGAAACATCCAGTCCCTAAAACATGGTTTTATTGTTGTAAAAATGTAGTAACCATGTTTTTTTTTTTTGGCGTATTGATTACCATTTGTACAACCACTGTTTTATTACAATACCATGGCTAAACGATGGTTAGTTTAGCAAAATATGTAAGGCATGCACAGTTTAAATTATTAACCATGTTTTATTTATTTATTTATTTTTGGTAAATCTCGTAAGGGTTGGTCTCAAATAGCTATGCTTTTATGCAGTTGTAGAGAAAGTAGACCGAGTGGCCATTTTAAAATGAAAACAAACTAATAGCACAATTGATGTAGGGCCTATTTGGCAACGTTTCTGACATAGGACTACACAAATGTCCTATCTAATGCTGACAAACATGATAAATGAGTATTTGTTAAACGTTCCCGCATGTTTGACACAGGAAACCACTGTCAAAAGAAAACCAATGTCATCGTCATTTATACGTCACCATATTCTACCACCAATTGAGAAAGTAACAACAAAACACGTCATTTTTACATGGAGATGCACCAGTTGAGCTGAGCTGTGGTGCCACCAACTGTCCGGATATTGTCAGTGAAGTATTATTCACATATACACTATGATTGCTTTTCTACTTTTATAATACGTTTAAAATAGGGACTTTATGATGCACAATATATATTATTATTTATTTATTTATTTATTTTTTGCAGTGCATAATAATTAACTCCACGACAAGATATGTACATTTGTAAAATGTTACAAAAATGTATTTTCCACACTCTCAAAAATTGTTTGAAAAGTAATTCTCTTCATTTTTGTTTTTCTCTTAGTTTTGCTCTGACTCTGACTGTGAAGGTCTGATGGATATGGTCTATTTATGTAAATGTTTTACAGATGGACCCTTACATATTTAACATCTTTCAAACTCTGTCCCTAAATCTCGCCATGTTCCCCTTTACCCCCTCTGCGTGGCATTTCACCTTGTTGGAATCTGTGTATGCCTGTTTGGGGGGTTGCTAAGGCAGCCAGGGGGAGTTTTTGAAAGACGACCTACTGGGCAACTCCCACCACTTCCCATAACCCTCACCCATGTGTGGTTTCACATGTCCCGCCATTGGGATACCACAGTAGCAGACATTATGTTTTAGTCAAATTTCTTATTTAGTGACTCAATAAAAACAAAACAATTATAATTTTTTTCTTTAGATAATGTAAGTTTTATCTTTTTATAAATACGGTATAAAAAAAGAAGAAGAAGCAGCTAAATTTAGACATTATGTTCTCATTTTCTATATTTATTACAATATAAGGAACTAAAAACAACTTTGCAAGTTTACTTAGTAGGTAACTGATAGACATTATGGTATGTGTCTTATTTGAATAAATAGATTTGGCAGCTGTTATTGAAGCTCTGCTGAATTTCTGTTGTGGTTACCTGGCAACATAAACTCCATGTGTCTTGACCTTCAGAATTCATTTTCATCATCTTCCCATCTGACACATGCCTGTTCTAGAATTGCTCTGTAACCGTGGAATTTTCAGAGGCTGCTCTCATAGTGTGCCGAAAATAAATCAGATTATAAGATTACTGATAAAGCATTGCGATGATGAAAACGCATGGTAACGTTGCTGGTTCTGAATGACTACCCTAACGTCCCAAAACGTCTTCTGAGTAACTTATTCAAACCGTGTTTCAATGTAAAGACCTACTTTAAATTCTAATCCATCAGTGAATGTCAACATAAAATAAAAGTCTGATCAAGTCTAAACATTTTTCAAGTTTCACACGAGCAAAAATAAATGTAATGTATGGAAAAATGTGTATGTGTGTGTGTATACTCTTCTTATACATTTCTTTTGTTAATTCTGCATTCATAGTTGGGGTTTGCTGAAAATAATGAAGTAACCCACCCCCCGAACAGAAAGATGGTGTTAAATTGCGAGGCTATAAATTGCATTGTTTAAGTTCCTTGAGGCACTTTTAGAGACAAAGACCACAATACATTCCATTCATACAGATGCTTTTATATAACTCATATTCCATTAATATTTACGCTTTTGTATTCTGTTTAAACAAGTCTAAAAAAGTGTTTTGAGATTGTTGAGTCTCTGCCCCATCAACTCTACTCTTTTTCCAAGAGACCCTTAGGAAAGCAGTCTGGTGACGGGGTTCATTCTGGAAGTCTATTAATAACTATGACAGCAGCTGTGGAGTAACACCGGCTTCACTATGGTTAGCTTAGGGAACAGGCAGAACTACGGAGATTGCATTTGGTATATTTAATGACACAAATAGGAATAGGTGCAATGTAGGGGTTTATGACACAAGAAAAACAAATTAAGAACATTCCATCATCGAAAGGATGATGTGGTATATCGAAAATATTAAGACCTCCTCTCATGACATTTAAAGGCCAGGGAAATGCATTTTACATTCTTGCTTGAACTCAATTTCACAATATTATTCATAATTGGGTTGTAATTTTTAAATTGTTTAAAAAAGCAAAACCAAAATAGTAATAGTTCATCCAAAATTAAACTTCGATTATTATTTCTCACCTTCATGTCAAGCCAAAACTGTACTATTTTCTTTCAGATTTTTTGAAGAGTCCATTAAAGAAATTTAACTACCCTGTCCAATTGACCTTTACTGCATGGACAAACATTTTTAAAAAAAAAATCATATTTTCTGTTCCACAGAAGAAGTAAAAAGTCATACAAGTTCAAAAAAACATGAAAGTGAATAAATGATAACACAATTGATCTGAGCATCTGTTTTTTTAAGAGAAAAAAGTACAATCAGTTCTGAAACGTAATACAAAACATGCTAATTGAAAGAGCACCAGTTGATTGAAATATTTAATTCAAATTTGTTAATAATATAACACAGCAAGACATTTGAAAGCATGTAGGCAGTTATTTTTGACCATGAACGCCGCAAAGGTTAACAAGGTGGGATAAAAATCTCAAAAACTATCTACTCATTTTTACTTCTTGTACCCTGTGTGATAAAAGTCAACAAGTTTTAGTTAAATGCAACAAAATTAACGTCTTTTGAAAACGAAAATGACTGAAATACACCGTGAGGGTTAAATCTAACTTCAGATTCAAATAATATTTGAACTAGAAGATTGGCTTAAAAAGTAATTTGTGCAAAAGAGAAATATGCTAATCCAAAATTAATGTTGAAAAGAAAACTTAAAACTCAACTTACAGGTAACTTAATCATACAATTGGTGAACTTCTCAAATTGAATATTTTAAATAAGCCAAAACCCATGTAGAATTCTCAAAGTAGCAGTTTTTTAACTGTGGTAAAAGAGCTCTTCCTGGTATCCACTTGTACGATCAGAAATGACAGCACATTTTACGTGACGCGACATGTGCCACCTCATGCTTCATCCATTTGCTTCACCCAGCTGCCGGAAACCAGACCTCATGACATCTGAGGTTTAGGAAAGAGAGAGAGGTGACCACCGTGTGGGGTGATTACAGTGACATAAAAATGTGGGTGGGGGCAGATGGGGTGTTAGCTACACTATATATAGTCCTATCTTGCTGCTTGACCCTCATTCTACCACACAGTCCTTCAGCGAACCGGCATTTGCACACCGTTCAACTCTTAGAGGCCCAGTCATGAGCAAGTCATATTCAGCTTCAGCCGAGACGGCTTCATCTTACCGCCGTACCTTCGGCTCCGGCCTGGGCTCCTCCACTTTCTCTGGCCGTGCAGGTTCCTCTGGATCCTCTCGTGTGTCCTCCAGAGTTTATGAAGTCACCAAGTCCTCCTCTTCTCCCATGTTTTCCAGCCAGCGTGCTTCATTTGGTGGTGGATCAATGGTCCGTTCCTACGCAGGCCTTGGTGAAAAGCTGGATTTCAATCTGGCCGACGCCATGAACCAGGACTTCCTCAATACACGCACCAATGAGAAGGCCGAGCTGCAACATCTCAACGACCGCTTTGCCAGCTACATTGAGAAGGTGCGCTTCCTCGAGCAGCAGAACCAAGCCTTGTCTGTGGAGATCGAACGCCTGCGGGGCCGCGAGCCCACGCGCATTGCAGAGATGTACGAGGAGGAGATGAGAGAGCTGCGCAGACAGGTGGATGCAGTGACCAATCAGAGGTCCCGCATTGAGATAGAGAGGGACAACCTGGCCGATGACCTGCAGAAACTAAAGCAGAGGTGAGACTTCAAAAATTATCTGGGGCTATGCATTTTAAAATGACTAAATCTAGCTTTGTGTTCATCTTCACTGAAGTTTGAGGTAACAGGATATTGCCATAGCTGTTGACCAAACATATAAAATATCTCTTACAATAATGGTGTTGTGTTTAAGTGATTTGGTTTACATAACTGCTTACTTAATGGAGCCATAATGACTTTTATTATATAATGCACTGTTAAAAATAAAGGTTCTTTATTGGCACCGATGATTCCATTAAGAACTTTTCCATTCCACAAAAGGTTCTTATGATTATGTTCTTCACACTAAGAAAAAAAGATTCTTCTAAGAAGGTTCTTTGGTGGTTCTTCTATGGCATCACTTCAAAAAAACAAACAAAAAACCCCATCATCCCTTTTTAGAACTTTTATTTTTAAGAGTGTGTGGATCCTGGATGAAGTCACATAGCGTACTGAAGGTCATGATGGTGCTCATAACTCAAGTATGCCATTGAGTGGAGAACTTGGAAAAGAACATTAGACTATCTATTAGATTATCTAACATTAGATTATCTACCTGCTATTCTTAACTGCTAAACTTCTCCCTAGCATTCTAGGACAATATGATTCAGGTTCTGTTATTACTTGTCTTCTTGATTTAAGAATTTCTAGATATTTGGGCTGGAAACTCCAAGCTAGTAAAGCGTTTTTTGCAGTGCACTAGACAAAAAACGCAAACCACAGGAAAGTCAGAGGTCAGGAACACCTCAGATGTAAAGACAGCATGTATGCAATTATGCTTATGACAGGGTATATGGTTAACTGCCAGTAGCAACCACCGGTGTAAGTCATGTCGGCGTATGATGTTAGAAAGATTGTATGAGAGTTATTCCCATTTGCAAAAGGACCCAGAATCACATTACACATTGCTCAGATTAGACTGCTATTATTAGCCTCTTAAATATACCCCCAGCACTGTAGAGAATGCGTGTTCCTAAAAATAACCCTTATCTCTGTTAGTGTGTGTGTGTCTGTCTGAGTGCATTGCACTCAAGGGCCCTGAAACCACCCTACATTATCAGCACTAATTAATGATAACTGTTTAATGCCTACCGACAGCAATTGCTATTTACAGACGTTTGTTCAAAGTGAACCTGATGATGGGCTGCTTTGAGATGACACATAGAGATTATATAATACAACACATAATATGACTAAAAGTTATTGCTACTGTACCCAGCACTATGAAAAAAACGAAAAAAATCTTTATTTTCAGTGTTTAGAGCCCACAGGGCCTAAAAATCTGTATGATTTATAGCACAACTTCTTTTATCTCTCTGATGAAAATATCGGTTGCCTTCTGACAGCCAACAATTTCGTTTATGAAACCAGATATGTGCCACATTAACAACATGCCACTTTCAAAAGACTCAGGGAGGTTTACATTAAACCTGAGCCTTCTGTGACTTCAAGAAGTATGTGAGAATATAATGTACTGTCTTGATCTCTGCGCATGAAGGAATGTCAACTTCGAGACTCTCAGCATATCTCAAAGACAGAGGACGCTCAGGACACCTTGGCCATTAGAACAGACTCTATTTCTGGCCATGTAGAAATTATAAACACATTACGATGGTCAAGTCCATCTTATTTAAACCGTATAGTCTAATCAGACTAGTTAGATACATTTGAATAAGTATGATATGTGAAGAATCTAATATCTCTTTGTTTCACAGACTTCAAGAGGAGATCCACCAGAAAGAGGAAGCTGAGAACAACCTCTCTGCTTTTAGAGCTGTATGTTTTTCACCTTTATTTTTAAGCAAACATCAGTTTTTAAGAAGGCTTTTTTCAGTGAAGGCCAAAAGCTAAGCGTACTATTGTTCTTGTGCTTTATGCAGGATGTAGATACTGCCACTCTGGCCAGGCTGGACCTGGAGAGACGTATTGAGGGCCTTCATGAAGAAATTGCATTCCTCAAGAAGATCCATGAGGAGGTTTGTATACATCCAAAGTTACATTCCTCAACATTTTCCAAACCTATACGTGACTATCTCTTTCACCTCCCCCACTCTCGTACCGAGCGTACAACGCGTACACTGACCTTTTACTCACGAGCCTCTGAAGTCAAGTTCTTTAAATGCTCTCTCTGCTTTTTATTTGACATGTAAGGATAAAATGGTCCCATGTGTGCCTGTGTGCGTGTCAGCTGGGCACTGACAGTGAGGGGGCAGTGTAAAGCTGTGGAACAGATGCATCCCTATAATTAAACAGAGACAGATTCTCCGAGACACAGCTGTGAGAAGGGCGGTGGAAAAAGAAAAAGGCCTTACAAGGCCTCACAGGCCCAGAGTTACACACAGCTAGCAAAAGAAAAAAAATACTTACAGCTACACTCCAAAGGGTGTTTCAATGCAATGCCATTGTAGAACCATTTTGGGAAGTTTTACACTATACCTTTCGTGCAATTGATAGGTCCTATTGATGTTAAGGGTTCTTCGTGGAATCATCAATGCCAATAAGAAACCTGCATTTTTAAAAGTGTACGTTTCACACACTTAATATTCAACATCCTAGATTCCACTGAACAAAGTCACGTATTCGCTACAGTAACACTAATTTGTTTCATACATCCATAAAGCCTCAACTTCAAGTAAAATGACAATACATGAGCGCTCTCTGAAGCCACATCCCTCTGTTTACCTTTTCCTTTAGGAGATCCGTGAGCTGCAAAACCAGATGCAGGAGAGTCAGGTGCAGGTCCAAATGGACATGTCCAAACCAGACCTGACTGCCGCCCTCAGGGACATCCGCATGCAGTACGAGGCTATCGCTGCCAAGAATATTGCCGAGGCTGAGGAATGGTACAAATCTAAGGTCTGCATCTGCAGTTTGGACAGGCACACAAAGGCTGAATTGAGATCTATGCATCTACACTGAAAGCAGCCAGGTGCTTGAGCTAAACTATTTTGTTTCGCCTGCAGGTGTCAGATCTGAACCAGGCGGTAAACAAGAATAATGATGCTCTCAGACAAGCCAAGATGGAGACCATGGAGTTCCGTCACCAGCTCCAGTCCTACACTTGCGAGATCGACTCTCTCAAGGGAACCGTAAGTCCTTAAAGATTCTGTGCATGGGCTGTAAGCCGAGTTATTATTTCCCAGCCAATATAAATATTAGCTGAGCCTCAGCACACCTGAATCCATCTTATTACCAATTGTGAAGTCTTTAATATGTTTCCCCAGGTGTTCAATGAGTAAATTTGAATACAGCACTGAGCCAGTAATGGTCCACAGTAGTGCTAGGAATATCTACTGGAACTCATCCACAGTTTTTATTAATATTCCACTCAGATCACCTCAACTCAGCTTTTCCTCTTCCCTCTGTACATCAGTTTCTCCCTACTTGTAGTCCTTGCTTCTAACTTCCTCCAACTTTTTGACAGAATGAGTCTTTGATGAGGCAAATGAGGGAGATGGAGGAGAGGATGGGTCGTGAGGCCAATGGTTATCAGGACACCATTGCCCGTCTTGAGAGTGAAATCGCAAAAATGAAGGACGAGATGGCTCGCCATCTCCGGGAGTACCAGGATCTGCTGAACATTAAGATGGCACTTGACGTGGAGATCGCCACCTACAGGAAGCTTCTGGAAGGAGAGGAGAGCAGGTAAGAGATAGAAAGTATTCAGACCGACTTAGATTGCTTATTCCTCCTTTAACAGATATAATATAGCTTTATTTATTTTGTATTTTTAGGATCTCCTTGCCTGTGCAGTCCTTCTCTACCTTGAGTTTCAGAGGTGGGTGCTTTACAAGAAAAAATACTTTAACACTTCCTTAGAGGACAAGTTCTGCCATAGCTCTAAATGTATTTGACACATATATAATTTGACACAAATATAAAAAAACAATGTTGAACACGACTCTCATCTCTAAAACAAACAAAAAAGTATAAGTCTGAATAAACATGAGGACAAGAAAATGGATCTTCATCCACAAGGGGGGGCAAAACCATTGTTTTTTAAAAACCTACCTCTCAGTCTGCTTTGTTGTGTTTGAGTACCTTAACTAATGATGATATCAAGTATGTATGTATTTACCATGTGAGGGTGAGTTTAATGATGGCGTGGGGTGTGAATTGTTGCCATAGAGACAAGCCCAGAGCAGCACCACCAGCAGCAACAACAACAACAGCGTTCATCTGAAGTCCACTCGAAGAAAACAGTTCTGATCAAGACTATTGAGACCCGAGATGGCGAGGTAACAAAACTGCACAAACACTCGCTAACTAGTAATTGCTTGCTACAATTAATAATAATTTATGGATTTTACAGGCTGCCTAATCTTATATTTGTGATATACACAAATACACATACATGTACTGTATATGAGTGCATAAAATCATTATCCTCAAAATATTTTCTATTTTGCTCTAGACTAGGACAATTGAGGGCATGAATGCCCTCAGTGCTCAGTGTGTAAGTTCAGCCACGGCTCATCTTTTTTGTAGTCTTTTTCCGAAAAAAAAATGCCCTGTTCCCTATTAACCAGCACTGGGTTTCACTACAGAATCCTCCAGTTCTCCTGTGTATCACTGTTAATATCTGTTTTCTGCTCTGCTGAATATCACCGTGTTTCTGCACAACACATATGGAAAAGTTCATTTATCAAAGAATGTGTTGCACTAGTCCAGTATTGATTTCCAGCAGGAAATGGCCTGTTTTAACTTCTCTCCCAGCTGTCTCCGCTCCTTATTATCGCATATCAACCATTCGCTTTCCCCAACATGTATATGCAGCAATCTGTGCATGTGAATTATCTGTATTCTATTCAGGCTCCGTCGCTCTAATCATTCCCTTTTTTCCCCCCCTCTGTCTTCAGGTCGTCAGCGAGTCCACACAGCACCAGCAGGACATCATCTAAAGCCAAAAGAAACAGATTCAGTTTCGTAGAATCCCTTTCCCTAACTTACATTTTCACTGATGGCCACAGGCTTTTTATGCACACGCCCCAGTATTGCCATGACCCCTTACTGCATATGTGGATGACGCAGGCAAAAAGGAAAAGTGAGCTGAAGAAACTAGAGGGAGAAGGAGTAAAATGGCATAATATGCATACTGTCTGGAGTGTCCGGAATGTGGCCAGATGATCTCAGAGTTGATGTGAACGTATGTGTGCATGTGCGGTAGGGTCATATCTGAGAAGCTGTTCCACTGCTACAAAAAGACAACAATAAACTACACTGTATTTTCTTCCTATAAAATTGAAGGCCTCTGTACTTTGTACGTTGATTTACTACAATGAATTATAATAAAATGCACCACATTTTCCTCTTATAAAATTTAAGTCTTCTGTAATTTTGGAATAACGTCTAACGGATAGAGAGTTGGACTTGTTACCCAAAGGTAGCGGGTCTGGCAGGGATTGTAGGTGGGGGGAGTGAATACCCAGCACTCTCTCCACCTTCAACACTACAACTGAGGTGAGACCCTTGATCAAGGCACCGTTCCCCCAACTGCTCCCCGGGTGTGTGTGTCTATGGTTGTTCACTTCTCACTGCTGTGTGTGTGTGTGTGCACTTGGATGGGTTAAACGCAGAGCACAAATTCCTAGTGTCACTTCCTTCCCTTTTTTTCCTTCTATAAAACAGAAGGCTTCTGTGATTTTGGATTCTCATGCGGTATATATCGTAAAACAATAATGATTTTTCAACTGAAATAAAGTGTATGTGTTGCCAACAACACTACCTTAAATTCTTGGCTATACTAAAGATACTGAACATGGTACCCATGCTGACCTTTTGTCAATCCAGAGTATTTCAAATATTTCTATAAAAATAGGAAATTTCTATAAAAATAGGAAATTTCTATAAAAATAGGAAAATAATAATGAAGCAAACATTTTATTCCGTAAACTGAAAATTGTAATCAATAAATTGCATACGATTACAATATCCATTAATGAAAACACCCATATAGAGTACAGTTGACAAAACATTTATTACGTGCTGTTTGAAACCAACATGCG
>JAUMHQ010000063.1:5510196-5527088 GCA_032361165.1 Enteromius paludinosus | reverse complement strand
AACAGAAGGCTTCTGTGATTTTGGATTCTCATGCGGTATATATCGTAAAACAATAATGATTTTTCAACTGAAATAAATGTATGTGTTGCCAACAACACTACCTTAAAATCTTGGCTATACAAAAGATACTGAACATGGTACCCATGCTGACCTTTTGTCAATCCAGAGTATTTCAAATATTAAATAGCCTTATATAAAAATAGGAAAATAATAATGAAGCAAACATTTTATTCCGTAAACTGAAAATTGTAATCAATAAATTGCGTAAGATTACAATATTCATTAATGAAAACACCAATATAGAGTACAGTTGACAAAACATTTATTACGTGCTGTTTGAAACCAACATGCGCCTGCTAGAGATCTAAATAAATCACACCAGGGAATAAACTGACAGGTTGAGTAAACTAAGAGATTTCACCATAAAATACCACCTTCTGTCCTAATTCAGCATCCAGCTCTTTGTTCCTGAGGCGAAGGCAGTCAAATACGTGCAGACTCACAACACTATACCCTTCACTCTATCACTTCACAGTTACCTTGCTTTATACTGACAGGTTATGAATGCATCATTATAACCTTAATGAGCATCTTTTATTAGCGCCAAGTCTGACCTTTAGAGAGCCTCCTGGGCTGTGTTGTTTCAGGCTTTCATGTCTGTTTCTGTGTCAGTGCGAGGTAGGTTTTGAAATAAAAACGAGAAGAAAGAGTGATGCTGCTGGAAGCTGGAGAAATCAAAACCTTTAATCTTTGAATTAATCAAACCTCCCTGCAATGTTGAGACAAGTGATACAAATTAATCCAATTTGAATCTAATTAAATTGCTATAATTTGGCACAACGTACAACAAAGATGTAGACATGGTTAGCATGCAGAGACTTATCACCAGATTTCAAAAACAGGAACGATGCTGTTCAACAAGTCCTTCAGGGAATTCATTACATTTAACCCCGGGTTATTATAATTTTAAACACTGCTTCCGGTCCTTGATTCTGATTGAATGAGCCGCGTTCACAGCTGCTATAAACTCTTTAACTCTAAAGCACTGATATATATGTGTTCTCTATATGTTCTCTATTATAGATCGGAATGCTCTAAAGACATTCACGTCTTTTTGTTTCTCTGTGTTGCTTGGCAACTATTTGTTAAAAACATGTTTTATATATCTATGGTTACAACCATAACAGTTTCTGATATATCATTTAATTGTATTTGCTTTGTAGTATTTTGTCTTACTTTTCTCTTACCTTGGACTGTGTAATATAATTTCATCTTTATCTTTAACAGCAGTGAAGATGTGTTTTACATTTCAAAACTCATTCTCATGTCAGCAGACAGATTACACTTTCACATGAGACCAACAACTATATATGAAATATCATAATATTATCAAAATATTAATGTGATGGAGTTGACACATCTGGATCAATACATACTGTAGGATCAGTTAATTACTGACAAACACAACAAACATTGAGTATGTTATTGTATATAAAGCTCTTATTCAAGAGTCACATTGAAGTATTTTGTTATATCACTGACACACAAAATCTAACAGTTGTCATTGATGGTGACAAAGTATTTCAAATAATTTCTTCATAAATTGTGAATTGTTGTTGACGTGTCATGGTTGTGACACAATATTAACATTAGGATTTAAAATATTCTAAAACTATAAAACTTAGCAGAGCCTGTCTGACAGTGATGTACTGTGCAGAGGTTAACTGTGGCAAGGGGGTCCTTAAGAGTGACAGCTGCCCCTGATATTGCCCGATTTTATCACATTTTTATACATTTCTGACAGTGTTGAGAAAAAGTGAGGACGCAACTTTAAAATCTTATGAAACGCACGTGTCATTAAAAAACAACCTTGCTTTGATAGGACATATATTTAAGTGTTGCTTTTGATAAAACAAGCTCTTTTTCATCATTGAAAAAAATATTTATAGCTTATGATTGATTGAAGCCTTGGACACACCGTTTTAGATGCCGTAAGAGAGTCATAGATTTGGTATAATAACGAGAAAATTTAATTGAAGGTGATAATTGTGTGAAATACATTCTATTATTAATCCCTCATAAAGTTTAAAATTGAAAATATTTTTATTTTTAAATCTTATAGTAGTTACACGTGCAGGACCTGTTTTGTCCCATGTCTCTAGAATGTTATTTTAAAGGGGTCATCCGGTGCCACATGCACTTTTACAAGCTGTTTGGACTGAAATGTGTGTTACAATGATAAAGATCCACCTATTAGTTTTCTTTTAATTTAATAAAAATAAGTTGCCCCTTCTGAAATCAAGCCAATCTCAAATGCATGTCGGTGTGGCGTCACAGAAATACAGGCCCCTCCCACAATAGTTGATTGACAGCAGCGTGTCACACTAACTGAACTGGTGTCTTACCTCAGACCCGCCCTGAGTGAGCCGTCATCAGACCAAGACGCAGAGACAAGCAAGACTCCTAAGAGATTGAGGTGTTTTCTTGTTGAACATAGCAGTAGTCATTTACCCCCGACATCTGAGTGACTGAAGACGCAGAGGATAAACGTTACGTTAGGTTCTGAAGGGAAACGTGCCCTTGATCAACCCGAAATGCGTTTACGTTCGGACGATTAATTCATGATCCAGCCTCATCTACAGAAGCAGTGAGTATAATGTCTTTTAATGAATCTTTGCAAATCACCTTTCCTATTAATGTGCTAATTAGCAAGTTTCACTCTGAATACGGCTAAAAAAAGACCCTCTGAGAATGCCTCGGAAAAGAGGGCGGAGTCAGCGAAGCTGTAAAGATTTAAAGGGGAAGTACACAGAACAGAGTGATTTCTAAAGAGCTGTTTACGACAGGGTAAAATGAGCATTTTGAAACTATCTTTGAGAAATTTTAAAACAAACTTTATCACAAACTTTCCATTAAGACCCTAAAGAATCATATTAGCTTGTGGAAAATTGGCTTTGTAAATAGCTTTAAAATAGCATGAACACTTCACACTTTTAAATTAGAAGTTGGGTTTAGCACTGCTTTTTACTCGGGATAAACCCTGTGTAGAGACTTTGGTATAAATCAGTGCGGTGTAACATTGTTAAAAGCTAACTCCGTCCCAAAATGAAAAATTTGTCAGTAATCGCTTACTCCATGTTGTTCCAAACCCGAAATAACTTAGTTCGTCTTCGGAACACAATTTAAGATATTTTAGATGAAAACCGGGGGGGCTTTTCCATCCACTACTGTCAAGGTGCAGAAAAGTATGAAAGTCGTCGTTTGAATTCTCCATTTGCCATCGGTGGTTCAACTGTAACCTTATGAACTATTTGTACGAAAGAAAATAAACATAATGACTTTAAAGCACACAACAAAGTTCAAATCTTTATCTTTAACGTAAGAAGTTCTGTGTTAGACCAACAGAAGGATACATCTTGTAAGCGTATTTACGCTTTGATTGGTACAAACTGCAGTATCTTTTCATTGCTTCTCTAATACAGAATGCTATAGCTGTGTCTCATTTCAGAGGCTGAATCCTCGAAGGTCGCATTTGAAGGCTGCACGCGTCAAGGATGTCTTATTTAAGAATTTACTTAAATGAGACTTCCCCGATGACGTTCGCAGCCTTCTAATAATGCAACCTCCGTAGGACGCAGCCTTTCAAATGAGACGCAGCTTGTGTGTCCCAACGCTGTACCTTTTTTGCTAAAATAGTAGTTGTTGTTATTGTTAGTGTTGAATTAAAGATGAGGTTCTCCCTCTAAGTGTAATGACAAGAAATGTCACACAGAGATTATGGGTCTATTAATACAACAGTGTACAAAACAGGCTGTAATTGGGAGCATATAACCATGCTAAAACTAGCTGATAAGTGTCTTCTAATCAAGAGAATCTAGACCACCACAGGAAAGTATATTTTGAGCACATACTCATGTCTAATGAAAGGAGTATTTCTGTACTATGAAAAACTGCAACTCGCTGATAATTTGAAGCAAACCACACAGCTGAAATCACCTCAGTAGCTTTTTCCATCAATTTGCAAGTAAAACAATAGGATGACAACAATAATCCATTTTAATGTGAGTTTTCATTTTCCTCTGTGTAAATGAATTCTACCCCTGCAGGGATATGCACATTTATTTTCAAAATGGAAAATTATGCTGTGCATCACAGAGCTACTCGAGCATGTTTTGCCTTTATTGTTGGAGCATTCCTACCAGTAACTAGTTCACACAATTTAATATGTTTCACCCCATGCCTCAAAGGCATCTACCGCCACGTTCTTCGCCATCCATCTGCCAACTTCTTTTTTTTAAACAGCAGTGTGTTAAGAGGAAAATGGACACATACACACATGTACTTGACTTCAGGAGCACAACATTTATGGTTATCAGTACTGTACAAATACATGCTCAAGAATAATAATCATAATGGTCAACATCGATTTAATTACATACAGAGCTCCACTTGAAGTCTTAATCTAATAAATTAGAAATAAATTATAATTACAAATGACTATCAATGGGACAGGTCTTCAACACACAGATGTAACCACTGATCAGGAAAAACAAATGATAAAATTAATCAAAGCACTAGTAATAATACAGAATCGCGTGTAAGCATATTAACATTCAGACAATGTACAAAAATTTACAAGAGAGTCAATCTGTCACTTTAAAAGACATGGCAAACAGAGAGGAATTTAAGCCCTTTCACTACTTCGGAGTGAGGGAAAGATTAGACTTTGACTCTTCATTGCTCCGACAGCCCTGATAAACACAGACGGGGAAACTGGGTGTGAAATCACCCCGCATCCGAACATGAAGGTAAATCAGAAATTAAGACTTAACCCTGCTGCCAATCTACTGCAGGCTCACAGTAAGACAAATGCTTTCACACATTCATACACACACACACACACACACACACAAGATACACATCCATACACACTGTCTATATCTCTCCCTCTCTCCCTTTCACGCTTTCTACACAAACGGAAATACACAAAATCTTTTTAGGTTAGAAGTCCACCACTGTAAATCTCTTCCACGCTTCTTAGGCATCTTTCTTTAATTCCTTTCATAACTCTCTCTTGTAGGCAAGGACACTTAAATCACGCACACAAAACCCCTTAGTGTTCACAGTTACATCGTTAGGGCTCTTCTCGATGCCATAGCCCCTGAGATTTAACTGGGAGCCACCCAAACAGTCTCTAGACACTAAACAGGAAACAAAAAGAGATTAAAGTGTACATCTACAACAAAAAAAAAGCAATGGTGGCACTTTCCCCACATGCATTGGCTAACGATAAACGCACATTTCAGTATATGCTTGTGCAATAGGCTCAGACTGAACGGCGATTGTGTCTGGCGTACACCATTTGACAGCTTTTGTGTAGGCCCTGACACAGAGCAGATAAAGCCATTTGAAACGTGTTACACACCTCCCTGCCCATGCTGTAAACACAATGTTATCTGAAACATCTTTAAAAGGTCTGGAGGACTGAAGTTTGAATCTGTATATACTGGATATACGAATAGCCTGTCTGGCAGAAACCATGCATGCTTAATGACAGTCTAGTCGCATAAAAGCCAAGGCTGTATTTGGTCCCAAGATTGAACATAATGGACCTCCTTTAAAACTTCTGCTGTGGTAATGAGACTGTTCTTCACGGACGGAGTGAAGCAGCAGCCTGATAATGGGAAGATGAGCTTTGGAGGAGCAGACACACATACCACAACCATCTTCAGCAAGACATAATGGAGTTAAATGCAAGAGAAAAGAGCCATATTGTGGTTACGCGTTGTTTCGTAGGCATACGATCCATTTGCAAAAAAAAAACAAAAACATGGGAATACAGCAAATGGATTCAGGTATGAAACCACGTCAGCCATTGTGATTGCATGCTCTAAGATCTGATCCGGCCACAAAGTTTTCAGTTCTCGGAATAATTTTTTCAGTGCAATTCCTGTTCATTAAAGGGTGCAGGGTCAACCTCTCACTGCGGGGCCTGTATGGGCTGTTAGGGGCACTTGGGAGCCGTAGTCATAGTCCAAATTTACAACATGTGAGCCGCCAATCAACCTGCCATGGGAGTAGCCCCTCCTGTCCGTACGTCTGTCACGGAAGTTCTGGATGTAACTCTAAAAGAAAAAAAAAAAACGAAAGTGCAATCAATCTCTGATAAATTGAAAAGATAAGCATAGGGATTGGTTTGTCAGGTTTCGCAGATCTGGTTTCAAGATAATGCGAACTGGCAGATGGATTTGCGACGAGACAGACGACTGATACTTACTGGAGAAAGCACATCTCCATCGAAGCGGCGGATGGTGTTGGGTTTCCGGCGGTGGGTGGGCTCCGGAGGCTGGAGTTTGGGAGGAGGGTTTGGGGGATGAGGGTTGGTTTGAGGTGGGTGGTGGTACTTCTGTTGCTGCGGCGGCTGTTTCTGTGGCTTTTTCTTCTTTTTCTTTCGGCATTCCCTCCTTTCTTCCTTTTGACGAATTCGCATTAGCTGCACTCGTCTCTGCTGGTGACTGATGAAGACTTTAAAAACAGAATTAAGAGGGATATTAATGGAAGATATTCTCTTTCCACGGCTTTGAAGTCACAACTGCAAAACAGAGGCGTTATTCTACTCTGTAAAGACACGATGCAGTGTGTACTGGCTGGGTCTCTCAAACAGTGGTCCAAAGCCAAGCAGATAAACAAACCGTAGAGTGTTTTGACACATTCTGCTCTGCGCAGGGCCAAATTGACATTCTGTTCTCTGTCATTATTAAAAACAGACGGATTATTTCTGCCCATTCAGTCACTCTGTTGTCTCTCAACAGCTTCGTGGCCCATCTGTCAGGGAATTCATGTAATGATCTTTCTCTCTCGCTTTCCCCCTCAGAAAACACTCCTCCCACCCTCGCCTCTATTCTTCTGCCCCTTCCTTGTCGCGGCCACCCTCCCCCATTCCCGCCAAACAAGGGCCCAGCTTGTAGTCATGGCAACCACCCCCAGCGCAGTTCCCGCCGCCTGTTCTCCCAGTGCGCATTTTAATTCTGAATATCAGCACACATTGCGTACGTTTAAAAGAGAACTACTCAAGGTCCTTTGATTTCACCTTCCTACAATTCCGTTCTTATTATGCACAATAAGTGTTCTTGTTCTTAGTTATCAGTCATAGACCTTGGTCAAGGTAGCGCCATGTTTAATTTCTGACAGGATACAAGTACAGTGCATGCAATGTATTGTACTACTGTTTAGCAGCATATCGACTGTTCCTTTTCATTCGGGAAAAAACCTTCAGTCAGTAAAAATGGTTTGAAGTAATAGAGATTAAATGGTTTAGGACATGTGTGCCATTGTCTATCCCTCATAGCTTTATTTTCATTTACTTTAAATTCAATATGGCATCCCCCGAAGGAGGTGACTTATAGTGAGTGTGACTTCTACCCTTGGAAATCTCATGATGGTGGTTGCTTTCTGCAAGGCAGTGATGAAGCAATTTAAAAATCCCCATTCACGGATTTCAGGTAAGGCCTTCCCATTGATCACTTGGAGACTGTAAGAGCTTGTATGCAGGGCACAGCTGAGCCAGTCTGATCTCCACAGGATCACTACCACAGCAAGTAATTAACTAGGACACCCATAAATAGAAAACCGCCAAAAAACCTTATCACCCCAAAACACCCTGGATACCCAGGGGGAAGTTTCAAACAGACACCTTGTTGTAATGAAGTCCATGGGGGGACGTCCTCTTAAAGGAACAGTTCACTTAAAAATATCAGTTCTGTCAGTGCATATGAATTTCTTTCGGTTGCAGAAGATATTTTGAAGAACGCTTCGGATTCTTTTGTCCATATTATGAAAATCAATAACTGAAACATTAAATAACTAAAAGGGGCATACTTATTTATACACTCTTTTGCGCTTAAATGTTTTGGACTTTCATTAGATAGCCAAAAACAGTTGAGATATTCTTCCAAAAATAATAATAAATGACATAATGACAATATTTATTTTAAAGTGAACCTTAAATTGAAAGGATTTAACGGTGATGTTACTGTTACACAAGGGATGTTCAATCATGCTCCTGTAGAGACTCAATCCTACACAGCTCCAATCCTAATTAAACACAGCTGAACCAGTTAATCAAGGGCTTCAGGATTACTAGGCTTTATCCGAAATCACCCTCTATACCCTTATTCGCTATTCCCGTCATTACTCCACTAATTAAATGAGTAAATGAAAACACGTGATCAAAATCGGACACAGAATACCTCTGAAGGTCTTTGGAAACAATATGGCAAGAAGCAAGCATGACCCTCAGAATGCATGGGTATTCTCTAATGGCTATTGGTTAAGTGTACATTAGTTGTACAATCATTTTTACAGTGCACTATAAGATTGAATGAGTGCACTTAATGTCGACTGTGGATTAGAAAACCACATTAAACGTCTAAAGTTTCAAACAGCACTTTATAAGAGTATGGGCTGATTTCTGTAAACTCTTGAGGACTGGACTAGGATTGGACACCACTTGTATTAAACTAAAGACCAGAATCTACTTCATTTTCTGTGTTCCTAGCACACAGATGAGTGAACAGAGCCATTTAAAGTATACTTCATTGACCATGGGCATGGATGGACGCATTACCTAGTGAACCTTTGTTTTTGAGTTCGAACATGAGTACTTGCTCATGGACATATAAATGCTTGAGGATGGTGTGCGCAGACATCAGCGGACTGTGACGATGACAGAAATTGCACAGACACACACAGACTGTGTGTAAGTCATAGCAGGCATGAAAGTATACTTTAAGTTTAAAGGAATAGTTCACTCAAAAATTTTATTTACTTACACTCAAGTTGTTCTAACACCATATTCTAAGCAGATGTAACACAACAAGCCAAGTTTGAGTCTGTCCTCACCAGATGTGAAACGTGTGGCTGCATCTCTGATGCATTGCACTCACATCAAAATACATGTATATATATTCAATTTGAATTTGATTATAATATGTTAATAATCAAATTCATAACCATTAAACATTATTAAGTTATTAACATTATTAAAAGTACATACTTAGTAACTGGTACCATCTGGTAAACTTAAGTTCACATTTTAACGTTTTAATCTATGACTGCATACAGTAGTAATTTAATTTTATAATACTGTTTGTTATTTACTGCTGTATTCATATTAGTTAATTTTTTTATGAATATTGCAAACCAACATTTTTTAATCCGGTTTTAATGAATACAACACACTGTTGTGCAGGACCTTATTTAACAAAAGATTGTGTGGGTGGGATCTCTGTGAAAGTGCATTGCACTCATAGTGAAATGAATAGGTTTATAAATCAAATTCATAAATATTAAACCTTTTTAACATTATTAAAAGTACATATCTTAAGTAATAATAAACTTTTTTTTAATATATTTTCAAGACCTATTCTAACTTAAATTAGAGACTTTTAAGATTGAATGAAGTACATGATCAGTTCCTAAGATTATCATTGTCACAGTCTGTATAGAATCTGCTGACGCTTGTCACAGCTGGAACAAAACTCAAGATTACCATGAAAAAGTTGTCGCCGTATTGCACAATGTCTGGTTCAGAGACAGTGTAAACATGTGTGAGTTTTAATCTTCTGTTAAACACAAAGGAAGATTTTTTTTTGGTATGTTTGCTGTTGATGGTAGCCACAGCCATTGATTTCCATAGTATGGAACAAATATAAAGTAAATGACAAAATTTTCATTTTTGGGTGAACTATCCCTTTAAGTCACAGCCTTATCCTTTTCCCCCACAATCACTTGCTAAACTTACCTTCAGTGTGTGAATATCCTTCAGCTGTGACCTTCCACTGAATAAGAACCCCCAGCAGAGCCAGAACGGGCCAGACTCCCATGACCACCCATGTGAACCAACACACTGGCCGAGGTGGATCCACCTTCACCCTCTCATAGATGTAGCGTGTCAAAGCAAAGAGCTCAACAAAATAATCCACAGTTACAGTCACCACAGCTGATCCGAAGACGGCGGTGGAAAGGGTGGTGAAACAGCGCTGCCACTGCAACGTGAGCACAGCAAAGAGCATGCCCGAGCCCAGCAGCACACCCAGGGGAAGCCACACTGTCCTCGGGTGATAAAACTCCTCCAGAACCACCAGAGAGGCCAGGGCCACCAGTAAACCCAGGAGAAGTCCAACCATGAACAGCCCCACGCTGCGGACCAGCATAGTTACCAAACCGCACAACGTGCCAATGCCAAGGCCGATGCCCACACTGGCCTCCACACTGAGCTGAGTATCCATGACCCTCTCCTTATAGCACAGCATGAAGATGATGATGGAACCGAACATCAGACCCGTAAGGAACATTACAGCCTTGAAGCAGCGGTACCCTTCAAGAGAAGAAAGGTGGAGAAGATGAGATAGTAGATAGTAAGGGAGGTGGGAAAGAAAAGGATTTGAAAAGAAATGGTTATTTAATTTGCAAATGGCACAGCAATTAAATATCTTGATAATGATAAGGTCTGAACACTTTTTATTTAATGTGGATAAGTCTAAAAGCCACAGCAGAAATAAATGAAACATGTCATGCATGTCAAGGTTCATGCAATTTTACATTCAAAATACACACCGAAACAATCTCCAATTAATCAGGGCAGAAATTTTACTATTGCACAGTATTTTACTTTTACAATACTTAATTAACTGCCATATTTATTACTTTTTTAATGAATATTGTACAAACAAGACATTTAATCAAAAATTATCTATGACAAAAAATTCAATGTAAATTTTTTTATTTCATTTTTTTAAATATTATTTTTTAGCAAAATAATTTTATTAGAATCTATTTAACTATTCAGAAAAATGACAACATATATCAACGGACTCCAGTCTAAAAACAGCTTATTATATGGTTTCCATGTAAATAAATGTTACGTTAAATTCATTCCCAAGGTCTAACACGTGGAATGCATCTCTTACAAAATAAATATCATGATGAATACAGAATGAAATGGGAAAAAAAAAAAAATCACCCAAACTGGTTTTTAAAGGAACTTTCTAAAACAGCTCTTACTAGAGATTCCAGGGATAAACATTTTGTTTGATAACACGTGAGTGGGATCATCAGAATAGTCTTGAGTGAAGGTGTTTATGCCATTAACGCCGATTCTGTTGCTACAGTACAAAAGTAGCTTTTAAATCAACAGAAGCCTTTCATAATGCATTGTGCTTTTTCACTAAGAGGTTATCTGCTTTCACCTGATGCAATTTAGAAATGTTAATAATGGCCCAAATTGGCAGCAGAAGGGCAGGAAGAATAAATAGCATGTTTTAACATTTTAACGTAGTCAAACTGGGGCCAGAATGCCACAGAGAGAAGCTGCTGCTCGTCACAGCTGACATAGCCTCGATCCTCCCTCTCTCTCTCTCTCTCTCTCCGAGCAAGTAATGGGCAGTGAAAGCAAATTTCACAGTCAAGTGAAAGTGATAAAGCTTATCTAATAGAGAGGGACAAAGATTTGTCACCCTTGTCTGGTTGTCACATTCAGATGGTTATTAGGTGAATTAAATTGGGTCACAAACAACCACAACTGAAACAATGTTAGCGATAATGAGACAAAAACATAGCCCATGCATTCAGGTCATGCCAGAATCTGGGCTTGTTTTAAAGTAATGCTTCTTATGTAAATGTACATATCTCTAAACCAGACAGATCTACGTTTTCTAGAAATAATCATTCATCCTTCGTAACCTACCGAAGAAGCAGTAGATGATGCCAAACAGGCAGCACATGGAGCAGACGACAGACGGGACCACCTCATAGTGCCGTTCAATGTCCTCATCACAGCTGAACAGACGCTCTGGACTCCCATCCTGAGAGGGTGGGGAGAACTTTAAGGCCAGAATCTGGGCAGTGGACGTCATGCTGTCAGCGTGTATTAGAGAGTTTTACGTATCTTCACGGGAGCCGACGAAACAAGGAGAGTGGGGTCATGAGGAAGGTAGAGGGTGCAGAGAAGGTTCCCCTCCACAACAATTTACCTGTTCAAAGAGATAAGAAGAAGAAAGGCAGATATTAACTCACGAGCGTCAGAGGCAGTTTGACTCTAGCTGTCAAAATAAACATGCTATGGCCAGATCACATTTATGAATTCTCTTTGTGACAACATCAGACAGGTTTCCTCCAAGCTGCTGTCTGTCTCCATTTAACTCTAGGTCAAGTCATATTTTCTCTTAATTTTAGTCTTTTAGTTATTTTATGAAGAAGTAAACAAAAATACTTCGATCAACAATTTCTTCTTTTGCATGTCAGTTTTTAACGCATATTCAAGACATGAGCCACTGATATCACATGGACTATTTTAAGGTTGTCCTTACTACCTTTCTTGACCTTGAATATCATAGCTGAGATGCTGGGTATGAAACCTCTCGGATCTAAACAAGAAATATCTTAATTTGTGTTTCGAAGATGAACAAAAGGCTCACGGTTTTAGAACGACCTGAGGGTGAGTAATTATTGACATAACTTTTCATTTCTGGGTGAACCATCTCTCTAACGCTTTGACATAGAAGAGCTCTCATAGGCTTAGTCAAACTGCCCTAGTAAACATAATGAACATAAGCATTATAATTCATATTTCAAACCAAACAGTTCATGTCAGTGCATTTGTGCACTGCGTGGTTGTCAGCGGTGCTTTAATTGTTTTTAAGTGCACCAAACTGAGCATATTTGCCTTATTGGAAAGTCAATATTTGCTAGTGTGTACTTCAAAGAAGCACAGTGAGTACCTGTTAATGTACAAGCCCAAAGGACAGAACAGAAAATCAATGTTGCTTAGCAATTTTATATATATATTCATAATTCCCTGCACATTTCGTATGTTTCTCTTATCGCCTCAGACGTTTGTTCTATTCGAACATATGTCCCCTGCAAAGTGGGCATAACCGGATATTCCACCAAGATTCCATTTTGAAGCAAACTTATACGTTCCATTTTAGGTGCATTTAAGTTTGTGAGACGTAATTTGAATCGTATTCACTTATGTACAGTGAATGAATGTTCGGAGTGAAGTAAACTGTAACGGATTTCCACCTGCTCAGGGAGAGGGGAGCTATGAACACAGTTCATGCACGGAGCTCTCTTCTAATGAGCTGATTATCAGAATCATGTGCATTAGCAAAGAGAGACATACAAAATATGCAGAGCGGTGGGGCACGCTGACCAGGATTGAAAACCGCTGCCCTACACTAACATCCAAACACACAAGACTACATCTTCAAGCCGGTGAGGGATTTTGCACGCTTTAGAAAAATGTACTACAACAAAAGGCTCACACCACAAATGGTCCATTGCACATATGGTTAAAGGGGGAAAACTGCTCCATTAACTTATTTGTTTGTTCCCTCTGCTATTCAGACATGAGGCATTATTAATATCAATTTATCTAAAAATATAACCTTTCATTCCAGTAGGGTTTGGTGCCATTTGGGATGGTAATATAACTTTAACTTCTGAATTGCAGATGTTGATTTATTTGGTGGTTCCCTCTACAATTCAGGCGACCTTCGCGGTTCAGGCATCAGGCATTTTATTGCTACTCCAAAATGCACCCAACTATATTGGAAAGGTAGGAAAAAATATAATTTTTTTAATAAAATGAATACTGTTAATGGAAAATTTTCAAATATACTCTCCGCTACCCTCAGGGGAATGCCTAATCCCTCTCTATTTGGGCTTTGATTTGGTCTGAAATGATATTATTCAACTTAAAATTGTGTTGACAGCAATGAGAAACAAATGAAGCCTTCATTAAGCCCTTACATAGGTCTATATCCAACTTTGACTTGACTAATGAATACCCCAGAGTCCTGATTCAAACTAAAATATCTCAGAAATCTGACATGCACTTTAACTTGCCCTTTGGCATTTACTGTGAGACTAACGCTAACAAACATGCTTCGTTAATGAACAAAGACATTATTTTCATCAGAGTCTCAAAAGCTGAACTAAAAAAAACCCCCCTAAAAAATAAAACAGGCAGAGCTTTTATTACATCCATATATTTCCAGCAATACCGCTTCTATTTATTTACATCATAACGCATGTTTCAGAACAATATAGCTCTTCAGCTCTGTGACAAAATGCTACAGTTAACCTCATTTGGCAATAAGGCTAGACATTATTATTGGAATTCTCTTGTGTTATGAAAGATTCCCCAGTGCAAATGACTTGTTTCCCTGGCACAAGATTTATTATAGAAAAGCCTTTATATAACTGTGCTAACAATACTTCACTTCCTGTCTGTTGTCATAACAACAGTGTAATTCTGGGATGCTACAAGTTATACACCATTTGGCTGAGATGAGGAGAGTGACCTGCCACCATGGCAACAGCCTGAGAACCAATCAATGTTTTAGCCTGCCTTGCAGTTTTTTCATTGCTGGAGAGTTTTCTCTCCCCCTTTATGCAAACCCCTCCTCTTCTGCAACCAAGACATGCAAATAACAACTTGGAAAAGCCTGGGAAAAGGAAGAGATATATACAAGGAATAAGAAATAAACAGTGATGAGGAGGGAAAAAAAATAAAACCTTTTTTTTAATTTTTGTTTTGTTTTAAAACATGGCAGCTGGTTTCTGCTGGTCCATGCTGGGCTTGAACATGCTTGACTGGTCAACCATCCACTGACCAGCTTAGACCAAGGCCAGGACTAGTTAAAAACAACAGTTAAAGAAAAATTCCACTACTTTTGAAAAAAAGCTCATATTTCAGCTCTCCTAGAGTTAAACATTTGACTTAAATCCAAATAAATTTTCCATTTTTAAATCCATTCAGCCAATCTCTGGGTCTGGAGGAAGCACTTTTAGCTGCAGCTCAGCACATTTAATTAAATCTGTTTAGACCATTAGCATCTTGCTCAAAAAAATTTGACATTTCTCCTATTTAAGGAGCATTTTCAGGCACTGCATAATATCATTGCGCCTAATTGTGCACAATTAATTTAATAGAAGTCTGGTCAATAATGTTTTTCTTGTGAAGTGAAAACTCTGTGAAACCAAGCCGTGCCTGATCTGTGATCTGTATTTGTCTTCTAATTCAGATTAGACAACTTTTTGCCTGGAGTAAGCAATATTACGGAGAGAGAGCTGGAAGTACTTTAAAGTTAACAGAGTCTCAGTGAATTTGTTTATTACAAACATGCATATTTTTACTGTCCAACTTCGATCACCTGGAAACCAGCAACCATGTACGAAAGCTACCAGCTTAAACAGGAATAAAGAAAAACAAAGATACAGATGAGAGAAAAGAGAGCGAGGTCATTTTATTAAGTCATGTTTGCCTTCATCCATGCATGAGTAAACTTGTACCACACAGTTCAAACAGGCTCATGTTACAACAAGAAGAAGAAATCGATCTGGACCAACACTCCACAACAACTCTCAGCACTCGTGCAAAAAATTCATCAAATGGATGGAGATGCAGAAAGAGATAGCATTACATGAAATTGCACCACTGGAATGGCCTGGGAAAACAACTTTCAGGTATTACTCCATCTCCACGCAAAGTGCATTATTTAACGGCAGCTGTCTCCGAGTAAAAGAAGCCATCATCAACCTCTTTTTAAATCACTAAAAAGAATCTCTGTTGTTCTCTTTCTATCTTCTGATGGTACCTTCTGAATGTCCCAGAGCACTTTAGATCATGGGCAATGAGTCCTTGTCTGCCTCAGGTGTAGATGTCAGTCACGATGTACAACAAAAGGCTCTATTGAGCTTGCGACTTCACATGAATATTTTAGAGACTGTTGAAAGGTCCGCAGAGAAAATGTCAGCAGAATGAAGCTTGACACATGTATGCACGTGTATATATTAAGCACGTGTATATATGTACGTGTCCTGCGCATTAGATGGAAAATGGCAGATCAATGTAAACAGCGGTTCAGCTGAACTAAAACAGACAATGCGATGGGCTTGAAAACAGCCTCTGGAGACTGCCTGGTACTAGAAGGCTTGCTTGAGAGCTCAAAGAATAAAAAACACTGTGAGAAGTAGCCCAGTTCTGTGCTATAAGCAGCCCCATATGCGTGTGCATCTAGGTTAACTGCTACAGCAATCAATTGGCACCTGGTGGTCCTGAACATGAATCATGCCCACTATGTCTGCTACAATGTGGGACACTGGATACACAATTCAAAGATGACAGAATCAGGTAAACACCCATGTAGCTGGAGAGAGACCAGCATAATGCCTCTATATTGTAAAATGCATATTCTTCAAAAATTCCTTTTGTTCTACAGTCAGTGAAACTATTTAAAAAAGATTCAAAGCTGATTAAATGATGACAGAATTTTGTTTTGGTGAAATATAATAGAAGGATGTTACAAAGATAGCTCTTTTTGACTTTGATTATAAGCTTTGCTAATGACTTTACTCATAAATAAAAACATTCTGTCATTTGTTCAGCAATTTTTCTTCCCAAACAGGTATTTATTTATTTGGTGGAACACATATTTAGGAATGTTTCAGATGTTTTTCTCCATACAAATGTCAATGATAACTAGAGCCCGACCGATAAAAGATTTCGAAGGCCGATCCAAATTTGTTGGTCTTAAAATCCGATATATCGGCCGATATTTTATTTGTTTTGGGTTTTTTTTAAATTCAGAAACAACAGCAAAATATAAATTTCTAACCGTATATGAGGTAGTGTACTGAATCAGTCAATCCTTAATAGCTCCAGTCCAGCAGAGGCAGCTTTTAGTACAAGAATAGTTATTTGTAGTTGAGTATTCGGTAACACTTAAGAATAGGGGTCCAAAATAATCCATTAATGGTTAATTTGTTCACAATTAAGCATTAGTTGAGCAAAAACACACTACTAATTAATGATTAAAATGTTAAGT
>JAUMHQ010000063.1:5465594-5485325 GCA_032361165.1 Enteromius paludinosus | reverse complement strand
TATATATATTGTATTGAAGGTTCATATTAATCATATTGATTTGTACTGAATGCAAGTTTGTCAGTGCTTGTCCATTGAAGTTTTGTGTGCATGTGTTGGTGTGTGTGCAGCTGAGAGGCATGGCTGTGGTGGCAGGTATGGTGCAGCTCTCTGTGGGTCTGACTGGTCTGGCTGGCTTTGCCCTGGGACACTGTGGACCATTAGTTCTGGCTCCTCTCCTCTGCGTTCTGGGTTTTTCCATCTACAGAGAGGCAGCACTGTTTTGTTCTGACCACTGGGGGATGGCTGCGCTGTAAGCAAACGCTTTCCTGAAGTCTAATATTAGTAATTAAACAATATAGAAACACCCTAAGAAATAATAAGTGTTTCTTTTGCACTTTCACATTCAGCAACTAGATACATGCACTAAATACAATTTTCTTTTTTTCTTTTTTCAGGGCAGTTGTTCTTTTGGTGATCCTGTCTCAGCATCTGCACTACTTTCTGCGGCTGTCTGTGTTCTCCATCTGCAAGAGACTTTCTGTGAGTCAAATAAAGTTGTTTTTTTTAGGGTTGGAAGACTGAACAGATTGTAAAACACTATGATACATGCTGATTTCTTTGCATATGGCTATATAGAGAAACTGGGCATCATGCACTAAATGACATCAGTAACTTACACAGAAAGATGGGCTTCTAAGAGACAAATTTAAACTTCATATTTATGGGTTTTCACAAGTTTGTTCGGTAGCTCAGAGATGTACTTGAGAGGAGAGGAGCTAATAATGAATCCCATGCACAGTAACTACAGTTTGACAAAACATTTCAAATCTGTGTGAAAGGAAGATGAAAAGGTATGGTTGTATCAGCAAATGCCTTTTTATATCAGTTTTGCATTTGTTAACACTATCGGGTAGGTTTAGGGTTTGATTTGGTGTAGGGTGTATTTGCAACATGATGTATATGCTTAGCTAGAGTCCCTGGATATTTAATGTATGATAAAAACATAGCAATACATACCTATATCAACGTAATAAAAACATGCCAGGGTTCACGGATTGAGCCATTGTTTTAGTGCCACTCAGTGGACAGTTCTCTTTGAAACTGCAGTGAAACATAAGGTACATAAAAACGGAGAGGTGCATATTTTTATGAGACCAGGTTGTGCATATTACATACTCAGGGCTCTCAAGTCTCACGCATTCACCGTGAGACACACGCATTTCAGTATTTCTCATGTATTTCTCCTGCTGAAAAGTAAGGACAACTTGCATATACAATTAGTAGACGAGGAGCAAGCATACGATGTTAAGCTCTCTGCCAAGTTCATAACTACCAGCCAATCAGAAATGAGAATTTGTGGTTTCCGGGTGTGGTTTCCGGGTGATCCCGCCAAGTGCCAGCTTGCCAGTACGTTTGTTACTAGGCAACATGGGTGCACGCACGCACACACAAAGTGGAATTTGAAAGAGCCAGAACGACGAATGCGGTAGGTAATCCCCTCATTTATTTATGTGTATTATTATTATTTTAATTTTACGATTCCTGGACGAACTCATCTGCCTGTGATCGAAGACAGTGTGAGCTGCTGCTGGGAAATATTGGCTAATTCGTACTAAAGTAGTTAAACACCTTTGAAAAATGTTGTGGCTCCCCCCCCATAGCAGATAAAATCTCACTCCAAACTTTTGCTAAAACTTGAGAGCCCTGCATACTGAACATTGAATCTGTATTATTCTGCCCACTTCCAGTTGTTGGAAAACGCAGTGTATTGCTGTCAAGGAATCATGTTATATTTGCATAGCTGTTTCTCTGAAAAAATAATTCTACACTGACATGTGCGATCCGGGGCAGAATGCCTTTGTTTATGCAGTACCTATTTCAACTGCTAGCTGTCAATCTTACATGCTGCATCTTTGAAGCTAAAAAATCAGCCAGTGCCCATCGCACATTACATGTCTGCCGCTGACTTTCAGAAACATTCACTCGTCCAGACTGGAAAAGTATAGTGTATTCCAGCTTTTAGTTGTGTGACTTGAAGTTTACTTGGACTTCTGAAACTAGTCTCACGCAGACAGCTTCAGTCATGATTTATGGGATTTCCTGTGTTGCACTGGTAGTCGAGCTCTTTTACAGCTTTTAACCTGCAGTACATTAGATCAGTGTTTTCCCTGTAAGAAGATTATATCATTGATCTGGGTGAAGTTTCCCAACGAAGACGTGCCTTGTGTTACAGTGATCTTTGGCTAAAATGTTCTTAATTTAATATGAGGTTGAATGTTGTCAAAGGTTATGGGAAACAGTTTAAAGCTTTTTATGAGTGATCGTAAGCTCGTATTGGAATCTTGCTTTTGGGAAATCCTTATTGGTTTTTCTCTGCTGCGTGAAACTAGACAGTGCCTGGCTGTCTAGTTATTATTCTCATCTATCTGTTTGCGTCTGTGTAAATGTTTTGATGCTGGGCTGTTTGCGTGCAGCTTAAAATGAATGAATATCATGATTCAATTCTGGTGTATTTTTTTTCAACACTGATTAATGTTCATTTATATCATAAATGCTAAAATGAAACAGTTTATGCAAACATTCACATCAACCTAGATTAATGCTTGTTTTCTTTTTAAAGTTGGGAATATTTGTACAATTATTGCTGAAAAGTTTGGGGCAAGTAAGATTTATTAATAATAATAATAATAATAATAATATTTTTAATATTATATTTAATATTTTAAAATCAGACAAAAACTACTTTTTTATTTTTGCAATTAGTTTTAACTATGTGGTCTTTTTGTATATGAAATAATCCAGGTGCAATGACGTTCATGCACTATTGGGTCCATATACTGCTGGGTCACTGTATGTAGGCCTTTTTTTAGGTCCAGAATCTGACAGATAAATCGCCTCTCCCGTTCTGTGTAGGTGCTTCTTTCAGTGATGGTGACGTGTGGTGTTTGTGCCGCACTGGTGCACTGGGGACATGTCCATCTGAACTCTGTGACCCACATGCTCTCAACAAATAGAAACACCACCTTCATTCACTCCAGGAACTCATCTGACTTTATCCTTCCTAATGACTCTGTACCCTGGCTGGACTTCCTCCTTCCTGGTAATGTGAAAGATCTTCTTTTTTTTTTTTTTTTTTTAGTTTTATAAGCCTTGTAACGGTGTGCTCAAAATGTTACGTTTTCCTCACGTTTTTCTTGATCTTTATGTTTCTTGTGTACTTTCAGCGCAAGCACTCCCCTTGCTGTCTGGAACAAGCATTGCCGCAGGAGTGGCAGGAGGCCTGTCTGCCAGCATTAGCTCTCCTGCAGTGTATGTGGTGGCAGCTCGGCTCCTGAAGGCTCCTGTGCCCCCAGCACAAGCCTGTAACAGGGGCCTGTGTGTGGATGGACTGGGAAGTGTGTTCTCTGGCCTGATGGGGGCGCCAGTAGGACTGTGCAGCAGTGTGCCTAATGCATGTGTTATCGGGCTCAGCCAGGTAAGAGACTGTAATGATGCTTTCACAAAAGCGTTATATTGTTAGGTTTGCCTAGGATTAACTTTCTTAATTTTTATTGCAATATCTCTTCATGAAGTTTCTCTCTTTCTCTCAGTCTGGGTGCCGGAGCACAGTGCAGCTCGCTGGGGTGTTGTTGTTAATTCTGGGTGTGTCTCCTCAATTAGCTCAGATGCTCTGCGAAGTGCCTCTGGCCATCCATGGTGATCATCATTTTATATCTTTATATCTCTTCATTTCATTATACACTAGATAGACAGCTGTTTGAAATAGTTAAGATTTTCTATTCAAAGAAGTATGTTTTTGTCACCAAAAAAATTAAAATAGTAATATAAATAGCTTCAATATATTTGAAAATGTGATTTATTCCTGTGACGGCAGAACTGATTTTATAGTGTCACATGACATGATTTGCTACTCAAGACACATTTCTGATTATTATCAGTACTGAAAAATATTCAGTTGAGTTGCTGAATATTTTTGTGGTCATTTATTATATATATATAATAACAGCAAGGATGCATTAAATTGACCAAAACTGACGATAAATACATTTATAATGTAACAAAATTTATTTTTAAAATAAATGTTGGTCTTTTGGGTTACCAGTCCGTCAAAAAATAAATACATAAATAAATAAATAAAAAGCAAAAACTGCTTTCAGCACTGCTAATAAAAATAAGCAGTATTAAAAACTGGTATTGTTAATAACTGAGCTGCATATCTGACGAATTATGTGATCATGAAGACTACACTAATGATGCTGAAAATTAAGCTTTGCATCACAGGACTAAATTATTTTTGAAATATATTCAAATAAAAACTTTCATTTAAATAATGTTATTTCACAACTGTATTTTTGAATCAAATAAATGCAGCCTCAGTGAGTATATGCATCTTTTTTTTTCAAACATGAAATGAATAAATCCAAGGTTTTGACCCGTAGTGTATTTCCCATCTTGGTAACTCATTCTCTACCACTATATCTCTTGACTGTATACACAAATCAGGTGTGTGCAAGTTTTATCAGGTCAACTTATGGTTTCAGCCCGACGAGCTTGCTAGGACTACAGCATTAAACTCATAAAATCGAAATGTTTGCGAATGCTCTTGTTCTCTCAGGTGCTGTACTCGGTGTGACCTATGCACTCACCGTAGCAACAGGCATAACGTATTTCCAACATGCAGATGTTGACTCAGGGCGCAACATTTTCAACATCGGCTTCACAGTGTTCATGTCATTAGCACTGCCACGCTGGTTCAGACTTCACTCTGGCTTTATACAAACAAGTATGCTATAATGCAACAGCATCATTAAAGGACATAATATACATCATTTGGACATGAGTCTGTTTCATTGTATGAATTTTCATCTCTTTGTTTTCAGGTGTACCCATTGTGGATGTTTTTCTCCAGTCCCTTTTAACCCTACCTGTTTTCTTCGTGGGGGTTTTGGCTTTTCTTCTAGAGAACACGGTTTCAGGTAAATCTACACAGAAACAAACTACCATTAACAAACTACCACAAACTACCATTAAGAATGTATGTGCCTACCAAGGCTGCATTTATTTACCGTATCAAAATTGCAATAATATTGTGAAATTACTGTTTCCTGTTTGAATTGTAACACTTTCTTTAACATTTATTCCTACGATGTCAAAGCTGTATTTTTAGCATCATTACTCAAGTCTTCAGTGTCACATGATCTTTCAGAAATCATTCTAATATATGCTGATTTGCTGCTCAAGAAACATTTCCTACAGTAAATGATAAAAAAAGTTGTGCTGCTTAATATTTTAGCAGAAACTGTGATAAATCTTTATTTTAGGATTTTTGATGAATCCTCCCCCGAATTAATGTCTGTGATTTTTGGTATTTAGGGACATTGCCAGAGAGGGGTCTTGTGCGACGTGAAGGCTCAAAGAAGATTCTGTCTCTGGCCGACCAGCAGCAGGGTTACAGCCATACTCCAGACGTGGTGTATGACCCACCTCCATTTGTGAGGAAAGTGCTGGACCTGAGCGTTTTGAGAACCGTCCCGTTCTGTGCCTGCAGAAGCCCACCTGTTGAAGTGGTAGTGACAGTACCAGAGATGTCTAGCCTATTACCGGACAAGGATGCTGGTGTTAGCAGTGGCTGAATTTTTACAGCTCACGCCATCTTATTATATATTTTTTTGTATTTAACTTCTGGTTTTCTTTTAGTAAACTGTATTATGTTTTTGAGTAGTATGTTTTTTATTAATGCACTATTCTCAATCCTTTTGCCTCGAGGGCCCCTAATTAATTAACACAATTTTAGATTTTTCATAGTTTATTTATTCAATATTTTAAGTTAGATTGTTTTATTTTATTAATATTAATGAAATAGTAAAACTAATATTAACAGTAGTTTATTCATTGCAATATATTCAGTTGAGGGCACCTTGCGGCTCCCAGCCCCCTGCTTGAGGACCACTGGATAGAGCGGAAATGAAGTTCTGGAAGTGAAAATGATTTTTAAAACACCTTAAAGAAGATCTGTTTTGAGCTTCGAGGTTCTTAATGGATGGTGTATGCTTTTTCAGAATATGTAGTGGAAAAACTACATTACCCATGATACCTTGCAGAAAATTCCTCCAATGGGAGAATCCCAGTATGATTCTCTGTCCACTGCATGAACCAGCACTAATAGCATGCTTAAAACACTTACAAATTTCTAATATATATATATATTAATGCTGTAAAAACAATTAATAATGATTAATCACATCCAAAATAAAACTTTTTGTTAACGGGTGTATACTGTTTATATTTATATGCATATATACACTCACACACAGTATATTTTTGAAATGTTTACATGCATATACATTTATATATTTATATTCTTATATTGTATAATACATATACATTTAATATTTAAAAAAGTATTCTTAAATATATACATGCATTTGTATTTATATATATATATATATATATATATATACATAATAAACTTATACAGTACACACACACATATTATGTAAACAAAAAAATTAAATATAGTGTTTTTATAGCTGTAATTAACAGCTTTACAATGAATACCTTTACATTTTAATTTATGTCATTCACAACGCTACATGTAGTTATAGTACTTGCTCTCATTTAATAAAGTACACAGTTTTGTTCCTTTGTCTTTATATCCGATTTTACTAAAAGTTAAATCCCTATTGTGGAAAAAAAAACACCCACCAAAAAAAAAAGTGTCCGAGCACTAATGCACTAATGCAGAAGACTAAAGAAAGACAAAGCCAGGTATTTCCATAATCTTTAATTCTGAAAATAGATCTTTAAATAGTTTTACAAATATTATATAATTTCTGACATCTTTTAAGTAAAATGTAAATAATGCCACAAAACAGATAAATACAGTAAGTTGTATGGGAAACTGAGTATTACTGCATAAAGCACACATAAGGACTACATAAACTGGCATAAACATTGCTACACACTGCACAGAGCAAACTCTTAATTTGTTCGAATGAAGCCTTCATAAAAGTACTAGACACCCTTATGTATGCTAGATGGAGAAATACAGTGTACAATGTGACCATTAAATACTTGATTAAGTTGGGACAGACACCTCTACGTTTACAGTGAGAAACATGTAACTAATCATATGAATGAAAGCAAAACCGCTCTAGACCTGAATGAACATTTTCCAGATGTTTAAAGGCCTTAACCCAGTTGAAGAGTGTATGCTTCTATGGGTGTGTTTGTGTGTACCTTCAACTCTCATTTCTTTTCTAACTCAACTTCCTCCTCCGTCTCAAACCTTATCAGGCCGCGTTGGTCTGATTGCCTGTGCTTGAGTCACTGCATACCTGAGTATAAAGCAAATTCATCTATAGTTTCCTCACTTCCACGCCTATAGCGATATGTTTCGTGAAATAGAAAGAGACTGAATAGGAGATATCCGAGCGGAAATGTGTGCGTCTTGATATATTTGTGATAGTGTTCCAGTGTAGGCAGTATAGAAAACCCATCTGAAAGTGTTAAATATGGGTTTTTAAAGATCAATTTTGTCCACTTCCTCAAACGAGGCTCGACCCACGGAATAGCTGCATCCTTTCTAGTCTTTTAGGGTCTATTCGGGGTCATAACTGATTGTGTTCTTCACCTTTCTTGCTTTGCGTTCTTTTAGATCCTTCCAAAACTTGTTTTCGAGTGACATTCTCGCTTGTTTTCATCTGTCATTGTCCATCATGCTCCAGGGATGGAAGTGTGTTGGATCCAGCACACGAGTCCCAACCCAGTGCAGTAGCGAGGAATACCAGTGTATCCCCGCAGCCTGATGTCCAACTGTCCCTCCCCAGCTATAAAGTACCCTGAGTGGGCCGAAAGCCCAGTGAGCCAGCCAGTGCTGGTCCACGGCCGCGTAGCAGGAGGAAACCACGCCATTGACCACCACCGTGCCATGGCGGGTCAGCGGCGCAAAAACCCCCTTGTCCTCCTGTATTCGGATCTTAGTGACCCGGGACAGATGTCCCTGCTGTCCTCGTGAGGACACCACACACTGCCCTGGCAGCACGTCGCTAGCAAATACAGACTTCAGCTCTGCACTCACTACTGGCCCTGAGCAGTTCCCTTCGGATACAAACAAGAGATGCGCCGCCGTCAAGGTCAGTTCAGCACCTGAGTCCGACTCAATGGCATAGAACTGCTTCTCTGCGGAAGGGTCGCGGTCTAGGAAGAGGATGACTTCGCTGTAGATGAGCGGCCCGCTTCCGTCGCTCTCTGAAGAAGCGAGTACTCTGTCTCCAGGCTGCAAGCTGTCCATCGTCTTCACGCTTCCATCCTCAACCGTGACAAGAGCCGATGCTGGAAAACAGCCGCCGGTTTTCGCGGCCACAGAGTGCTCTGAAAGAGAAACGGAGAGAATATAATGACAAACGAACAATGAAATTGTCCCTTTTCTCTCTGAACAGTAGCCTGAACTAATTCCAAAGGTCTCGTGTGTTTATTAAAGCTTGGGCTTGGATTGTTCAGATAGCACAGTGCCTTCTTCAGATTAATCTTCAATCTTTAAAATACACACGCCCAAGCACAAACACGCTCCCGCTCCTCTCATTGTAAACCCATAAAAATTCAATCAAACCGAGAGTAGCAGTGGCAGGATAACAAGGCAAACATTTAAAGCGCCATCCTTCAAGCTAATTAGTTTTTTTTTTTTTTCACGCGACTCTAGTCAGCAGGTAAAAATGCAATAAAAGCTAATAAATAACCACTTGATTGAATCCCAGCCCCCTATGACTTCTGTCCAGCAGAAGTGACTGGGGTCTGGAGCGATGTGTGCATTACAAAAACCGGAATGAGTCTTAAGTCTCTGTTGAGTCCTACACAAATATTTGGGAAAGGTAAGTACCAAGGCCAGGTGATAAGACAGGTGGAGATAAGAGATCTGAGAAACGGGGACAACACAGTTACCGTCTGGAAAACAAAGAGCTTGGTTAATCATCTCACGGCACTTTAGCAGCCAGTCCTACTTCTTAAGGCACATTCTCTCTCTCTTACATAAACACACACATATAATAATCTTGCACTTCTAGCTATGTGTGTGTGCTCACAACTCCAAATTGAATACTGTTTTGATCTGAGAAGCGTATTTTATATATTCCATAATGTTACAGCATATCATCTCCGGTTAACTGTATCTTTCTTCTTTTTTATACTAAAGTGCATGCCTGAAATCTTGCAATAACAGTTGAAGAAGCCAGCTGAAGAACACACCTATAGAGGACTTTGATAAAGCAGAAGTAGACAACAGGTCTTGCTTGTGTTTGCATGCTCTATCAGAAAGATAACAGAAGGGCCTCAAATATGTCCACACACAGGTCTCATTTCTCTCTAGTGGAGAAATACCCAGTGTAGACATTTTAAAAAAGCACTTTATAGTCAGACCCGATCCAAAACTTTAGAGTTTTTTCTGCTCCGCCTAAGAAAGAAGACCTGATGAACTATGAAGAACTGATTTAAGTAGAATAAGTTACAATGTTGAAAACTCCCAGATTCTTATAGGTGATGAGATACACAAATAAAACAAAACATTTGCAGGAAGAAGCATCATGAAGCGAGTTTGCTGGGTTTTTGTTGGCGCATTTTTTGTTGTTCCATTTATGTGTGGTAAGAATGTGTTAAATTAAATGATTATTTCATTATCTTAAAATAAGAAGAAAATGCGTGCAAGAGGTAATTTAGCATTAAATGAAAATGCAGGTGAAAAGAGAAGAACAGACAATAAAGCACTAAATTGGTGCACTTTTACTTTCCTGGTTGTCTGGACAATAATTTGGTCTCTGGTGACTCAGGCAGAGGCAGGTGTTTAAGGTTTAATGATGTGGTCTGTTACCTGTTGTTACCTTCATCCCAGGTCTACCACTTATCTCACCCAAGTTAATGAGAAATGACCACAATAGGACACACCTGATTTAACCGCACACTGAACAAATATGAACCTTTCAGTCTGGAGTTTCTTAATTCAAACATCAGAGACCAGACTGGAGAGTTTTCCACCATTTTTCATCACACAATTTTCCCCTTTTAGATGCAGTCAACTATAAATGTAGACTACTGAAGTTAAAGTCTGTGACTGAATGTTACTTTAAATTACTCTGTATACGCTTCATATAGCTGTATTGTAAATAAGCAATAAATTGATATTTATAGTCTAAGACCTACCTGACTTGACGCTGCAGTGGATGTAAGATTTAGACTCATAGTAGACCCAATCAAATCCGGCCTCCACTGCAAGACGTGCCAACATGCCATATTTATTACGGTCGCGATCAGAGGTGGTGATATCGACAGCTCTTCCTTCATAATGCAGCGAATCGTCAAAGTGATTGCCGTCTTCATCCCAACCCTCGGTCACCCTGAGCTTCACCCCGGGCCACATGTTCATCACAGAGATAGCCAGAGAGTTCAGCTTATCTTTACAGCGCTGTGAACGCAACAAGGAAAGATGTTTTTAGACCTGGGTTACACACGTGGAAGATGATGGCCTGTATTTACTGGAATTTTGCAAGAAACACGCAAACAAGACAAGTTATAACTCCAAAGGGCAAAACAGACTGAATCACACACACACTTACATCACAGGTCAAGACAGAAGACAGACAGAATTGATGCAAATGACACTGGTTTCTGTTGCGGAGGTAAATAAAAACATATCTAGAGATCTGCAAATGATGCTTTAAAGAGTCCAGGATCACCTCTTAGTGAGTTGAAGTGTATGGCTATAACAAAGCCATATAACAAATAAATAGTACTTAACTTTTAACCAATTGTTTAGTGTGTTTCGCATCATCCATGCACATTAACTAATTAAAAGAATTTCTGTAATCTCAGTTTTTCCACATTAACACGCCATACAATATGCCGTAGTTTTTGTTTATAACCCAGGCACCTCTTTCATGCCTTAAGAGTTTGTTTTCAAAAGCACCCATGTAAAACATTGCATAACGTCAAATTATTGAATCATGAGGAGAACCGAGTGATGCTTGTGCCCTCAAATATATGCCGACTTATTTTTACCATCCCACAGGTATTTTTCAACGACCAAGGTACAATATGTTGAGTGATTCATTTTTACTTATTTAACCTAACCACCTTCACCACCCTTTAGAATACACAAGACAAATTCCCTTTTAACAGCAAATTCATATTTCGACATGGAAACATTTAGCTTTCAAAGCACAAATATATTGTAACCAACCACAATTTCAGGCAATATCGGTTTCATTATTTGGAAAGGAAATAAAAGTGATAAGTTCAGATCCTTGAGTCATTTATTTATAAATTGTTTAAATAAACCACAAACTAAATGGAAAGTTTACTTATTTGTGAAACTATTTCCATGCATGACTAATAAGTGAAAACGTTACAGTAGTTTCTGAGCTTTTGTTGGTAAAGTTTTACATGAAAATATATTTTTATATCGTTCGCATTGGGTAAAACGACCACTGTTATTTAGATCCATTGCGAAGCAGCTAAATATTCACATTGTACATAAAAGAGTACATGAACATATTTGACAGGTCCTAGATTTTCCTGGAACGACTTGTGATTTCCTCAGACAACCATCGCAAAACATAACAGTCTTTACTGATTTAGTAAACAATCAGTTTTCCGCTTTAAAGAACTAAGAAACCAATATGCTTTTCTGAAGGACAAGGAACCCCAACATCGATAGCTTTTTTTTAATTTACAAAGAACCATGCAGCCAAACTCAAGAACTCAAAACGTAAGGTTTTTAAAAACATAATCTCTGCTGAACCCGAGAGCCATCGAAGAAGCTTTATTATTAAGCGATTTTAAGAGACAAACCGCTGTCAGCAATCAATTGCTCTGAAAGCTGTGAAGATCGATAGGAGCGCGTCGGTGGGACTGAGCAAAGGGCACACCGCTGAGCAACAGGTTTAATGCGCTCGCAATCGAATCAAAGCCACTGAGTGTCTTTCTAATGGGCAGATAATTGAATTCATTCGAGTTGCATTATCCAAGTGTCGCTCACCTGCGTCATGAGTCGATCTGCACCTGTGTTCTCTTCATCTTTGAAGATGATATCGGGGTTGTAGTTCGGTGTGAGCTCTTTAAAGCGCTCCGAGGTCCTGGTGATCTTGCCCTCGTGTCTCCCACTGGCTCCCAGTGTCTTTTCGGCTACATTTGGACTAAACTGCTTGTAATTAAGGGGTGTCAGTTTCTTTGGAGGCCGCCTTTTCCCATGTCCCCTCCCCGGCCCACAGCCCTCGTTAACAGGTGCGAAAATCAGGGCGCAGCCGACGAGGAGCCCAAACACCACGGGGAGACGCATTCCAACCCAACCCGCCGGGCACTCCGACACGGAGTGGTACGGTGGCACAGCTCGCCGTTCAGTGAGAAACTACCCCCCGGAAGATCCTTATTCCCCCCCACGGGGTAAAAGATGGGGAGGACAAAACCTCTACTTCTTTATCACCCTTATCCTCGCCATCGTCCGTGCGTAAAAGGCGCTTTACGCAGAGGCTGTCATGAAGAGACGCCGGAGAAAAGATCCAGTGATACCAAGTGTTCAGTGCCCATAGAATGCGAAACGCTGGTCTCTCGAGAAAATCACCGAAATGAGAGTGAGCAGGCAAGTCCATTTATTTACCTAACAGATTCTAGGAGCGCGAGATACAGGGTGACTCCGACGCACTCTAAGAGAGCTGTCAGACTCGGAGAGACCGCTGTCTTTGAATGAGCACGTCCTTTGGCGCACGTCAAGTGATCTGAGTTGCCGGCGAACTGAGACCGCACCCTGCCAGTTTTTTGCCCCTCTCTATCCCTGCCTGCCACTCCTCCCCATGGGTCACATTGGGTGCGTCGTATACCCACCGGCTCCCTATAACGCTTCACAGCGCCTGGCTGGGCAAACACAAGTCTCGGGGAAGAACTGTGGACTCAGACTCTCCCATTCATAGATCTACAAATAGAGAACGAGCCTGGCTGCTCCTCAAACAAACGTGAGCGACTGCTGCCCTCCCCTACCTCTTTATAACATTGATACGCTTCAGGAAACACACTAGACTAGAACCTGGCGCACTCGTTTGAATGATTGATCATTTATTGATGTGGAGACGCCCGTTTGTTTAGGCCGTTGATTTTTGGAGACAGGTGTAACTACGCTACGTTGCTTATGATACAAAGACAAGTGATTTATTTTTTTAATTTTTTTGTCCTGATCTATTAGGTCATGCAATATTACACAAAAGTAAATTGGTGTACACATTTAGCCCTGGATATAACCCTGTATTAACATTTTTTTTGACCCTGGATTAACATTAAGGTCCAAAAATATATATTTATCCCAATCCCTACCCCTGAACCTGACCCTACCCAAAGTTAATTCCTAAAATCAGTGGGAAATGATAGCTGATTAACAAGGAAGAAGTACCTAACCCTGATCATAAGCCTAATATTTCCTGAAAATTTACTTCTCGAATCTGATTGGTTGATCCAGGAACATCTTTTACTTGGTGAAATCATGGTCACCTTCTAGAAATAAGAGAAATAAGAGCAGTAAAGCAATTTTGTTTTAATATATATTAATATTTAAAAATGCTCATTTGTCCAATCACATCAAATCGAGTATGGTGTGACAAATAGGTAGGAAGCCATTTTTGTCATGTGATCCCTTAGACCTTCATGACTATGAGTCAGACCGTTTGAAAAATGCAAATTTGAAATCAAATGGAATAAATATCTCTCAATACGTGTGACTTTAAGAATCATTAAATCGCAACATTTTTCCTCCTTCGTCATCCTGGACATCCTTATCAGCCCAGACCCTCATGGACATGTATTATAGCTTATGGACAAGACAAGCATTGTGAAAATTCGGTTGAGCTGAAAAAAAAAATCTTGGTTTGTATATTACAGCCTCCTGGTTCTAGGTTCCATTCACATCAGTTGCTCAATGGATCTTATTTGTATCAGATATTAAAGAACAGAGCTCCAGTGTGTGCTGGCCTGCGCTGAGGTAATGGGCAGTGGTGGGGATCTGCATGAGGGGTTCACTGTTCTAATTGAAGATGAAGCTGCTATAAAGACGGCAGCGTATAGCTTGGAAGACTGTTACACAGGAGCAGCTCTATTCTACAGCACTGAGAGAAGACGCTCCACTTACACAAGTCATGACTGTGTGGAGGTAGCCAGCGGTCAGCACCTTAAGAACAGATATATCCATGACACTCAAAGTCTGTTCACTTTCTCTTTAAATGAGGGAAAGGAAACAGACCCAAGTCTTCAAAATTAGCTCTGCAAATATTTGCCGGAAAGGGGCTAGTGGTTTTGTGCCCATTTCAAAAGCAAATTTAACAGACGTGGTGTTTGGTGTTGATTTATTTTTTTTATTATTTATGTCTGTAAATATCAAAGTATTTTAGGTTTGGGGGTTGGTATGTCCTCATTTGGAACAAGGAGTAAAAGAGAGTAATTGAGCGGATGAGGAAAACACTACTGTCACTCTTCCAATCAAACTCACTTTCACTTTGACCATTTGGTGCAGGTCAGTGTGAAACTTTTACCCATCCCTCATTCTTACCACTCTGGCCCACTGTTCCTCTAATCAATCATTAAATTATTTAATGGCTATTTATATTGAACTCTCAGCTTAACTGGCCCCATCCATATATTCTCCAAACTGATTGTCCCATGTAGGACCACAGGGAACCCCGTAGGTCAGTCCATTAGAGGCCTAACACACACATTCACTCAAATATATATTCTTAATATGAAATAAGCACTCCATGAGTTGCAGTCAGTGAAATCTTAAAGAACGTCTGCCAAACTCTTCCCTAAAATACTGGTGACTTCTTTACATTAGCTCACCTTCCACAGAGAGATTATTTTATCTACGGGTACCCAAGTCCTCATGGGAACCAGGTACATTTGAGCAATCCCAGCGTGCATAAATGGAATGCAGTGGATGAACTTGTTTTCGGGTTTTTGCATCTTGACTTTGGAGATCACAGAGACACAATTACAGAGCGTGTGGATCCCACTGAGCATGTCCTCTTCCCTTTGATGGACGTAAATAAAGACATGGCTCCTTGCAGGCCTGCCTATTGAACTTGGCTGTTGACAATGCCTCAGAAGTGGTCAGATCCAGTCAGAAATCCCTTCTGCCCTCAAGAAAAGAGCCCACGTCCTTAAAGGCAACACAGCAGCAGCGGCTGTTCCCCGTCAACCAGGCGATGGCAGTGGTTCAGACGCCAACCCAGGCTCTTTTAGTGAGAGTCCATTGATGTAGCAGAGTTATTAATTTGCCCTGTGAAATAAGAGGACACCCGGGCCAAAACAGAGGGAGATGGGTGCCTTTCAAATAATGCCAGCCAGGGAGCCTTTCATCTGCTGTCAGTGGGGTGAGTGAACTGGGTCTGCTGGGTTCTCACATGGGCACCAGGGCTACCCACGGAACTAACCAACAAAGGGTGTGCGGAAGGGACAGGGAGCTTGAGTGCCGGGGGGGAGGAGGAGAATGAAAAAAGAGAGAGAGAGAAAGAGCATGGGCAACTTGGTGTTTCTCCACTATTAACTGGTAAACAACTCTGTTTTTAGTTGTTTTCGTTCTTCGGAATGGCGTTCTTGTGGATTGTGGTGGGATTCGGTGTTCTGTGAGCTGCTCTTTCACTCCCCTCAAGGTAATAGCAGCTTTTTTCCCTCACCACTTCCTGCTGTCCCTAACAACCTCAGGGCAAAGAGGGGCAGTGCCCTCAAACTGGATGATAAACCTTAAAGGGTCTTAACAGCCTCCATACACCACTAAATTTCTTCGTTGGAAGCCAAAGGCAATTTAACAAAGGATTTCCAAAGCTTGTACTTTGAGGAATAAAACAGTTAATCACAAGGGCAGTACTCTTAAAGGAACAATTTTATACCTTTTCTACCCCTAAATCAGGGTTATCCAATTCTGCTCCCGAAAGGCCTCTATCACACAGAGTTTAGGTCCAATCCTAATTAAACACACTGAACCAATTAATCAAGGTCTTCAGGCATGCTAGAAACTTACAGGCAAGTGTGTTGGGGCAGGCTGGATCTATACTCCATAACCAGTAAATATTAGTGCGTTATTGCTCATTTTCACTTAGTGGTATGGTATGGTTCAGCACAGTACTGTATGCAATTATGTTTTTTTATTGTCAGAAGTTTAAAACGGTACTGTTTAACCACGAGAGGTGGAATCTCTCATTCTAGGCTTGTTCACATTTTCACACACGACTTCTTGTTCTTGTTGCAAAAATGACATTAATTGCTACTTTCTTACATAGGCTGCACCATGTCTATCAAGTAAGGGTACTGTTGACATGGAATTGCAAGCTGGATAAGGGTGCACTGTCCCGAATCATATACCCTTAAGGTACTAAAATGAAACATTCAGGGTTAAGTAAGGTACAAAGAAATCCCTTTACAAGCTTAAATATTGCAGTTTTTTTAGAGTAATGGTATGTCCCATTTTGCAAACTTTTAAATTGTTCTGTTCCACATTGTATCATAGCATTCACACTAAAACACATAAGTGCTGCATTTGAGACACTACCCTGCTAAAATTCCTATACCAGATGACATTTCTGTGGACGGTGTAGTTGCAGGGGCACTTGAATCTCAACTTCTCTTCTAAAGTCTCTGGAGGCCTCTGTTTTGAATGGAGCAGAGACAGAAGATGTCGCTGAATTCATTCATGCATGCAGAGAGCTGTGCAGCGTCAATGTCCGATTACTCCATTCCTCCTCATGCAGTGGAGCACGAGGAGTGGTTGGGGCAGTCACAGCTGGAGCAAGCAGGGAAAAAAATAATACCAGAGATGTATAAAAGCAGAGGCTAAAAGCAGCCTGAGCTAGCCGCCTGCTAAAAAAACAAAGCACTGCCCAGGGGACAAGCACAGGGTCGGGCAGTGTGGACCGGACTCGCCACAGCCGCGTCTCCACACGTTAGTGCTCCTGCCAAATGGCTGTAATTGAGGCCTAAAGTCAAGAGCCCTGAATAACTCAATGCATCAATAGCAGCCTGTGGGACCTCCCCCCTCTATGTTTCTCTTTACCTTCATAACCGACCTGAAACCGACTTTTCATTTATTTATTTTTTTTCCACGGATGAGCTGAAACCACTCTAACCTCCATGGCTGTGGTGACCTTTACTATCGGCTAAATATATAAGATGATGAGATGAAAGGTGAGTTTCAGCGTTTCAGTTTCTTTTGTGTTAGGGAGTAAGGAATATTTGTTACATGCAGCGTGTTTTAAAGCGAAAGGGTTTCATGCACCAGAAATTAGTTTAAGATTGTGGTCTACACCGATAATGGTAATCGTAATGATCGTTATTATGATGATGATGATGTTCAGTGTTGTTTTGCGTAACCAATAGCTGTGGAGTGATCCATGCTAATGGCAGCGTTTAAAATGAAGTAGGGCACATGCTGCACATTTCTGCCTGTTTATTGGTTCTACTGGGTTCTTCTCTCAGGCTTCAGAGGCCTGGGCTGCTTTTTTCCTGCACGCATGCCACAGCTGTGGTCACTGTGGTGATGTTTCACTGCTCAGAATGGATTCACCAGCTCAAAAACGTTCTTATTATATTTATATTTTACTATACCGCTGCTGCCCTTGCCAGCTGTGTACTGGCTAACAGCCTGTTTCCTTTAAATAGGCTGTGACAATATGATTAAACAGCTAAAATGAAGGTAAACATCAACATTCAGTGCCCAGTATTGACATAGAGCCCACAAGCAAAAAAGCCTGGATTTTAGGCCTCGACTTCTGCTGAGAGGCAAGACCGAGGTAAAAGGCAAGAGTACAGACGCGTCTCAGTGAGTGGGGAAATTAAGTTTGATATTATGTCAGAAGCTGTCAAGTTTGTTTAATCGTACTCACACCTGCCTTTGCAAGTGTTTTTGCACTTTAAAAGTGATCATTCGAGCATTATTCGAGCATCCATGTGGTACTACCTGGTATAGAAGAAAGATAAAAGAACAAAGAAAAACAGGGAGAATAGAAAGGTGAGAGAGAAAGAGAGTATTGCGCAATAACGCAAAAAACTGGAATAGTGAAGAAAAGACAGAACAGATCCTGCGTGTCCATGTTGTACGGGTTTGTCTCGTGATCTTCTGTGGGATGCCGCTGTCACCCCGGCTGTGGCAAGCTGCTGTGGTGCTGCTGCAAGCTTCAAAGACTGCAGGCCTGCCCGCAGCCCTAATTAGAGGGTGCCTGCTTGGAGCTGGGGACAAGCTAGCGGAAAGTGTGCGCAAGTGCACACACTACGCTTCAGTAGCAGCAGGCTGACACGGATGAAGGGAGGAATAGCATCCTACTCTCATCTGTCCTACAGTAGTCTCTCTTTTTTTTCCTGTCTGTTTGTATCTCTCTCTGTCAATCCACGGCCCAGGCCTGGAAGGAAACCATTAGTGCTGTAGATGTAGCCTATCTGTAGCTGTGGGCCTCCAGACTGTATATTTCTCTAGGCCCCTCACCTTTTTTAAGACAAGCCTGGACGGAGATGTGGTCTGGTGGACGGCGCACATGCTCCGACACGTGCGGCTTGTATGAGGATGACCAAAGTTAAAATCTTTCTCTGGTAATTTTCCGATTCTACCAATATTACCAAATTACGTATTTATCTAGATTCCTCTTATTGAAGCTCTCTCATACTTTTTTCTTATACTATCAAACACGTCATTACTGTTTTATTCTGTTTTCCCACATTTTGAGAGAAATAGCATGTTGATGCTTGTAGATGTAAAAAGATTTTGTGATTTTTCTGAAGTAATTTAAACATTAAACATCAATACAAATACTTAATTTAAAATATTGTTCAGATGGGATAGTGTAAGATTGATTTTTTTTTTGATGAATAAAAAGTTGAAAAGAATTAACACATCCTTGCTCAATAAAAGTAGTAGAGGAACATAAGCTCATTTCTTCAACTCCACCAGAGTTAATCTTTTTTTTTTAAACTTTTGAATAGTAGTGTATATAGTAGCACAAAATATCCATCTTGAACAATAACTGTTCTTTTTAAGTTTTTATTTATCAAAGAATCCTGAAAAGCTGTCACAAGTCCAAAAATTATTAAGCAGCGTTTTCCAACACTGATAATATAAATCAGCATATCACAATAATTTCTGAAGGATCATGTGAAACTGAAAACTGGAAATAGATACTACACTGAAATAGAAACCTCATTAATAATGTTTCCTTATTGTTAATGCAAACTGATGAAATTCACAGTGTTACACTAGAAGCTGCTGCAAACTGATTGGTTCATGTTGCATATGCAGCCAATGAGCTTACTGCTGCACGTTTAAATGGCTTGTCAGCAGTTCCTCTGAAATCCTCCACCCTCCCCAGCTCCACCTGTATAGAACTGCAGCGGGTTATGTTAAATGCTATTTGTACAGCAGCAGTATGTCTAAAATACTCACAGCACCGTATCTGTGTAAGTATTGGCAGTCGCAAGTTCCTGTACCCGCTTGCAGCAGCAATAACCAACAACAGCAGCAATTCAGCAGCAGTTTAGCAGATCCATTCCACCAAGACTAAATACATTAACACGGTCATATCATCCTGATCTCACGGCAATTCATACATATTTTATGAGGTGGCTAATTCGTACGAATTTGTACGACCTCACTCGTACGAATTCATACGATTTATTCCAAATCGTACGTATTTTACGAGATGCCAATTCGTATGAATTTGTACGAATGACCTAAACATAACCCCG
>JAUMHQ010000063.1:5449472-5463717 GCA_032361165.1 Enteromius paludinosus | reverse complement strand
GCCGTTATTGTAACCCCTCTACGTTTTGCACTTTGGACCAATGTAGTCAGGGTACGTTTTTATATGAGACTGGGTTGCCCAAAGGCATTCAGAATTTGAATATGCCACTAATATATATATTATAATATTAATTGATCAGCATATTACATTTCTGAAGGATCATATGAGATTATTGATTGCTGAAAATTCTTTTGAAATATATTTAAAAAAACAATTATAAAAACATTTGTAATAACAAAATACATTGTAATAATATTTCATAATATTCCTGCTTTTTTGGATTTGTAGTTTACATAAATTCAGCCTTGGTGAGCATAAGAACTTATTATGTGAATGTTAAATTAAATGTTAAATCAAATGTTTAAAAAAAGCAACCTTTTCAAAATTAAGGTATTATGACTGTTTTTCTCAATAAAATTAATATCAATGGTTAAACACTTAACACTGGGCACACTGGCTTTCCTTGTATGGAAAGAAAGAAAGTGTTTCACAGAGGACAGAAGGTCAAATAATGACATGAAGGTGAACAATTGATAATAGCATTTTCATTTCTTTTTTTGTATCCATCTGTCCCATTAAATAAATTCAAGGACAAAAATCCTAGTAATACAGAAGACATTGCCTGGACTATAATTAAAAAAAATATACATAACCAAGTTTGTAAAAAATAACTGTCTTAATAAACAACCCAAGAGCTAAAATTAATTGTTCTATCCGGCTAAATGGAGTGGAAAAATCCACCATTTTTGGATATCTATAAGTGATCAAACTTTTATTTCCGCATATAGATATGGGTGGAGGTGTTCTCTGCAGACTCACAATTGAAAGTCAAATTCAGAATAGGAAGGAAAGTGGAGGAGACTCATTGAACAAACTTCATGTTCACAAAAAGATTCAAATCTGAAGGAAGTAATAATGGCAACTCCCATGCAGCCGCTGGAACTCATTGGTACTCTTGCGCTAGCGTGTGCTAACAGTCCCACCTCAGCCACAATTTGTCATCAGCAGCGATTTAAAACAAGCAAGTGCAATCAGTGAGCAGCGTACAGATGCACTGAAACCAAAACATCGCTCTGTGATCTTCGCAGATTTCAAACGCCAATGGCGGGGGGGTTAATCACGCTAGCTTAATACTAATACTGTAAGAACAACAAAATTTACCGGAATCGCCATTTAATCAGAAGTAATAATAATGACTAATGTTATTGTCTCCTACGTTTCAGTCAACATGTCTTTTATCTTCACAGAAACACCCTTCCTGGACAAAATATACTTTAGAGAAGAGTAAAGAAGAGGGGAAAAAAAATCAAAGGCATTATAAGAGAACACAACGAGGAGATTGAACAAGAGATTGACCAAGAAGGGAAAAGGCTGAGAGAAGAGATAAACAGAAATAACCTGACAACTGGGTGAACTAATCCTCAATATCTGAGCCTGTGAATGCATGTGGAAAGTTCTGGAAATGAAAGGTATAGACTGAGTGGGACTGATCAGTGATGTTATATGAGCGAGAGCCAGAATCGCTTGCATCGCTCAGCACTCCGGCCCAAAAGCGCACATTCCCACATCCCAGTGCACCACTTTAAAGAGTGTCCCGGCTGCTCTGGTTCGCCACTCCCTGAGGAAACTGCAACTCTGAAACGGCAAATATCAATACTTTCATTATGCACTTTATATTTATACATGCATTTATACTCATGCTTTTATATAATCCTTGTATTTTGCTGCTAATAGTATTTTTAGAGAGGAGATGCAAGGCCGCACTAGGCTGGCAGAGAAACTGTATGTTTGACGAGTGGGCATGCAGGACAGACAGAGAGAGAGAGAGAGAGAGATTTGGTCCCCACTGTGGTTTTCAAAGGGCAAATGCGATGAGCGCCCTGGTCAGTTCAGTGCACAGCTGTGTTGGAAAGAAACAGCCTCGATCCAACCCAGCTGTGGCTGCTGGTGTGCTGCTGGCACGAGGTGTTTTAACCCATCTCGAACAATCCTATGAGTTTCTTAGAGCATTTAATGTTTGGAAAGGCATGAGATATCTATCAGGTAAGAGCCAAATGTCAGGAAAAAATGGTAAATAATAAATAGTGTGGCTTTATGTGCCAGTCAGCGGGTAACTTTATTATTGAATAGTTCACCCAAAAATGCAAACTTGCTGTTAATTTGTTCAGCTTCATGTAGATGTAGATGAGTTTCTTCACTGAACACTATGATTTTAAGCTGAACCCATGGCTGTTGGTCATTCATAATACACAAGTCAATGGGTGCTGTCAATTAGAGGGTTAGTGTTTGATTAACAAATCTTGCAGCATGTGGCCAAATAACAAATCCAAATTTTATCTGTTTTGAGATTATGTTTTCAGTAGACATTTAAATTTGCTTTGATTGAGAAAATGTAAAAGTATACAGTAACAATTTTCATTTGATTTAGTCGAGCATTGATTTGAATTTCAATGTCTGATATGTCCCTTGTTCTCTAAACAACAATGGCATCAGTTCATGTGTGCTTTTGTTATCACGCATATGTCATGTGACAGAAAGTGTGATTGTTTGCCTAAGGATAGAAATTACAGATGTTTAAAATAATGTCAATTTTCTTGCACATAGAGATCATTTCGCTTCATAAGACCTTAATATATTCTCAAATATATCCCTGATTTTGTGTTTCCTGTACCAGTTTTTTGACAAAGTGACGGCACCAATTGATTTGCATAAATAATCAAGGACCATGGGTTCAGCTAAAATAGAGGAAAGAAAAACACCTACATCTTTGATGTGATTTCACTGGGTGAACTGAATTATAATGTATGATATAAATCAATTATAAAGAAGAATTTAAAGTTATAATTAGAATCTGAATCTCTACAAACCTAAAAACTTAAAAACACAGACCTTAATACCATCAAAATGACTATATAAAGCAAAAAACGTAAAAAAATTAAATAAAAGTATTTTAGTCTTTGTCTTAGAATTTTGTATTTAACCAGAAAAGTACAGCTTTATGATATCTCATGACCTATTTGTATGTATTTTTACAACCTCACATGTACGATTTGTCTAAACCCTAGTGATGGGTAGGTTTAGAGGCGGTGTTAGTTGTAGGTCATTTGTTCAAATTCATACAGCTTGTAAAATACTTACGATTTAGCAAAAAATTTCATTTATACGAACTAGCCACCTTTTAAAATACGTACGAATTGCCGTGAGATCAGGCTGGATATCTAAATATCACAAAAACAAAAACCTACTATACTTACAAAATACCATTTCATAGCCAATAAGAAATTTTAATGTACTGCAAATTTTCTCAATGGAGAACACACTGTTGAAGCTCAACCCATTTTCAGTCTCCGTGCAGTATTTCTTTCAACGGACAGGTTTGCATCACCTCTACAAGTTCACATAATCAAACGGCTTGAACATTTATTGACAGGTTGCCTGTAAATGTATAACCTGGAGAATAAAGGGAAGAGGGCAAGAATGAGTGAGAGAGCACAAGCAAGCAAGCAGTATAATCAGTGGCTGGACTGGCCTCTCGTAGCCTTTCCTTTCTGATAGCTGCACAGCCTCTGGTCCAATGAACTCTGAATTGCAAAACAACTTTGAGGAAAAAAAAGAGCAAGGGAAGGATAAAAAATACACACAGAAACACAATGCAACCAGTTTTACCCCCATTTCCTAAGAACTACGAGTCAGAAATAGTTATGAGGCAATATAGTCAGCAGAATATAGATATAATTTTAAAGGCCTGTTAGTGTGTGTGTGACAGTCTAATGTACATGTGAGGGTCATTCATCTTGAAGAGGTTTGTGAACCTGGAATCAATTATTCCCAGCATATACCTTGGAAGACAGGTTGATCGCTCCATAATTGCATGAAATTATGAACTAGTCTCTACATTTGTGTGTAATGCTTTAAAGTTAGCTTTACAGTTTGTAAGTATATTCACTTTGATTGTGGTGAATAATCATCACAAACAGTATAATAAACAGTATTTAAAAGCTTCAGTGTTCACTGTAAACTATAATGATTGATTTTAATATGGGAAACTCCATGTAGTCCCTCAAAAATACAGACGGCTCCAGTAGCCCATCAGGGGGTCTGTCCTGCAGAGCAATGGGCACGAGGGGAGTGATATTTACACTCCGAGACTCCAAACACACTCATTCATTGTTCATGTGTTTATTGTGTAGAGCACATAATTACTTTAGCTGGCTCCCAGAGATTTTACTGATTGTTCATATTGTTTCATTCGATTTCATTTAAAATGGACCTAAACAAGCGGTCAGTGAGTGACTTTGCTTGCTAATGGAGACTATTTTGCCATTTGTTAAAAGGAGAAAGGGTTTGCCTTAAGCGACACCTCACAGGTCTCCTGAGTCTATTATTTTCTGTCCTTTTTTTGATGCTTTGATTATAGAGCATTGCTCATATGTGGTTTTACAGGAATATTAGGGTTTAAATACAATTTCAGCTATGTTGACAGCATTTGTGGCCACAACAAAGAATTCATTCCTCAGTTTATGAAAACAAAGGAAAAATCCAATAGAATTCCTTCCATGGAAATCTATAGGGAATATACAGAACCATGAAAAAAACATTGCATCGCATGAGACCGGTGTGATAGAAGTACCTATCAAGCTTGTCTGTTCAAAGTTATAATAAATCCAATCTTGCAACTCATGCAATGTCTCAGAAAAGCAGACAAATTCAATAACTTTGGCAGGAATACCAAGAAAAGGTGACTTCTATAATAATATTTGTTTTTCTTTTGCACATGATCAAGGACTTATAATGCATTGTCTAATAATTAAAAATTATCATATGATTATATTTTGAGCATATTTTGCTATTGTACACAGTAAATATACAATAAACCAATCTATACAGTAAATAACACTTAGTTAGCATAGTTTTGTGCACTACTGTCAACTGATCAAGTTTTATTTTCTTGCCATCTTTGCCTTTGGCTTGCTTATTTGGGGCATAAAAGCCAGACATATTCTAAAATATTATCGACACTAGATGAGCACAAAACATAAACTTTATTGCGCAAGATAATGGCACCATATTGTATTCAGTATAGACTCCGATGAACCGTGCAACACTCTTAGCATTTATTAACTGCATTGAATCAATCAACATTGAACTAACCTGAGGTGTATATTATGAAAAATATCTTCTGAACTGCTTTTTAGCTGAATCGATTTCATTTCATAATTGTTTACCTTCTCATCATCTCAGTTTTTGATCTAAACTGAATTAACATTGAACTAAATAGAAGCTGAACGTCTTCTGTAAAGCTGCTTATAGTTGAAATTGAAGTCATTTCAGAATTTATGAAACACTTATTTTCCTGTTGTTCTCTGCTTTGAAACAATGTGTATTGTATAAAGCACTGTACAAGCAAAGACAATAGATGTTTTGCCATTTTTTTCTCCTTTAGGTCTCTAAAACTGTGAAACTGACATATTTTCCATGTGACCTTTGACGTCACAGCTCAGGATAATCCAACACAGTCTCACGACCAATTCATATGTATTCATACGAGGTCCAAAATTCGCGCTTATTCGTTCTAATTCGTACAACCTCACTTGTAGAATTTTGTATGATTTGTCTAAAACCCCGTGGCGGGTAGGTTTAGGGGCGGGGTTAGGTTTAGGTCATTCGTACAAATTCATACGAATTGCCAACTCGTAAAATACATATGATTTAGAGGAAAGGTCATACGAATTTGTACGAATTAGCAACCTTGTAAAATATGTGCGAATTGTCGTGAGATCAGATTAGATTAGATCCCACTAGTGGAGAGTTTGGGACTGTGTGTTCTTCTGCTATCAACTTTCAGTTGACAATTTTCCTGCGGCTGCAGTGTCAAACGCCGAACTGAGTTCCCAGAGGTTTAACGGATTTCAAATAACATACTTTACATGCACGTACTTTAGAGCCCTCACTCTAACATGAACGATCAGCAGGTCCCAGCAGGCTTTGTCATAGACACAATGGGGATTCTGTGTTTTTCGGACTTGGCTCAGTTGGAGTCGGATGGACAGCAGCAGCACTGTGCACAGGAGGGCAGAATAACTTTACCTAGCACGTAAGATGAGGCACCCACAGAGACGACAAGTCCAGCAGTAGGAGGTGACGAAAGAGGCTGATTGATTGCTCTCATGCACCTGTCCCAGTGCAACATCGGATTGTATGCATCTTTAAGCTTTGGCTATGCTAATCTTCACTGCTCAATCAAGACATTTCCTTCCCGGGGCCTGAGCAAATCAACAGCTGTCGAATTTGAAAATAAACGACAATTCCCCGAAATGCCTGTTGAGTCATATGTAGCGGTATATTGACTGTGGCCTTTGTGGAGAATTAGGTTTGGAGGTGCAGAGCAGAATCAGAGGAGAGGTGCTGAGAGGCCAGCCACAGCGAGCACACAGCCCTGTATGTCCCTCACAGAGCCTGTACTACAGCTCCGAGCAGGGAACAGGAGGGGGTGTGTGTGGTTTCGGGGGGTGTTGGGGTTTAAAACTCCCAGCCTCTAATCCTGACACACTGTCTCCACCAATTAGAACTCCTTCAAAAGGCGAAAGGGGAGGAAAAAACAAAACCAGAAAGCCAGCGAGGGCATATTTAGTAACATTTTGGCAAGCTATAATTACATGTATGGCTAACAGAGAGATTTAACTGCTTTTTACCCATTGATTGACAAGGCAGAGAACTACACGGTTTCAATACAAGTCTGCGACAGCCAGACACGCAGAGCATGGACTCTGACAAAGTGAGTTCACTGCATTTAAATGAGAAGAATCAATAGAAATGTGATAATAAACACCACAAGAGAAACATATGAGCTAATTTTCATTAATCTGCAACTACATGTCTGCTAACTCTCAAAGTAGACTGTTAGACATATACTTGCAAAGTGTCTCATGGTCAATACGTTGGGGAAATAAAGTGTTAGAAGACATTAAGCTGACACTAATACTCTGCTGACTGCTAGTTGAAATTTAGAGTAGTTTCAAAGCTACATACTAAATTGTCTAAAGTGGAGTAAGTAATGTGTCACTGGAATTTTTGGTTCAGTGAAGAACCTCTAACATCCATTGAACAATTTGCATTGCGCAAAGGGTTCTTTATAGTGGGAAAAAGTCTGATGGATTATTAAAATGTTCCTCACATGAAGAAAGATATGGCTCTTTTTACAACTGTTCACTGAAAGGTTCTTTAAGGAACCAATGGTTCCAACCAAAAATTCCATTTGGTTTATTTCTAAGATTGGAGTGGCAAATATTTATGGTAAAAAAAAAAGAAATCCCCAGCTCTTTTGATCATGTAATCTAAATGAACTCCCTAACACTAACTGTTGACAGTAAGCCTGTTGGGTCGGCAGTGTTAAAAGGGTTATAATTACCATACAGGTCAATATTGACCGTTGGAAAAGTGTGACTGTAGTGGATCACAGAGAACAAATTCCCTGGCAATCTATTCCTAACTTATAGTAAACATACAGAAATACACGTTTGTAGTTGCGTTTTTAAAAATCCATTCGGCATTACAGACCCAACCGAGATAAGCAAAGGAGGACATTTTGGTCAAAGAATCTCTGTGAAGGTCCTCTGTAAGTTCATCATTTCATCAATGACTTTTTCATTGTAACAGCTTGTGTAAGTATAAATCACTTTATCTCCAACTTTCATCACTCTGTAGTCAGTATTCTCTGGATAGTCTAAAGAGCGGTTAACAGGACTTGTGGGAAGCTCTGTCTCTCCACAGGACAGGTTAACTATGTTAAACAACCTTGAAACAAAACCCCTTTTACAACTTTCGAGATGGAAAATGATTCTCCAGAAATATCTGGCTCTGGACTTTGATGATGAATGTACTGTTTCATCCATCATATACTTGTAAAAACAATGACGGTGACAGTAAGCTGTCCTACATTAATGTCTGTTTGTGTTCAGGTCTGTAGAATGAGAGCAGGTTTATCATTATTACACCAAACGTGATTCAGGATTCCCTGGGAGACGCAGGGAAAATAAACTACGCTGGAGACACCATATTATGGGAAGGTTAAAAAAATGAAGACTGATTTCATGGAAAGAACGACCATTGCTTCTAAATTGGGAGAAATAGCCATAAGACTGAATTCAGCATGATTTGTACCCTGCCTGGAAACCATATGGAGCCACTTGTAACCAAAAATGTTAAAGTTTAAGGGATAGTTAAGCCTCGTCATTTACTTGATTTACTGAATTTCCTTCTTATGTTAAACACAAAAGAAGACATATTGGTATATTTTGTGCATCACTGGTAACCAAAACATTTTATTTACTGTAGCAGCATTCTTTAAAATATCTGAAGTCGTACACGGTGATCAAATGATGGCAGAATTTTCCATTTTGGGTGAACTATCCCTATAAAGTAATGGTAATAAAGCCAGATATTACTGATTTGGGTGGAATAGGCCCTCATCAATGGATGCAACCCTGTGCAGTAATTAAATACAGTTTGAAATTTTGCCATTCTTTTTTTCTTCAGCGTGAAAAAAGTTTAAAAATTGATTTTAAGTGTACTGCCCCCGCTCTTCAAAGCTCTCAAATCTCACTGAGCTACAGTGCATCAGATTATAAATGTTATCTTTGTGGGAAACAGTTGACACATACTGTATTCAGCTGTGTATGTCACATCACACGGTGCTGTAGAAAAGCGTCGCTCTGCGCGAGCGCACACGCTCACGCCACATTGTCCTGTCAAAAGTGAAGAATTTCTAAATCCCGATAAGGCTCAATAAGGAAGTCCGTGAATATCAAAGGCTGCCTGTGTCCATACGGGGTGAGTTGTTTACTTCCCTGGCAAATGCCTGACACCAGCCAGCCATCAGACGACAACGTCAAAACAACAGCACACGCCTCACGCGCACATCCCGTAAACGAGCACCAACACCCATATAGCAGAGAATTCCACAGCTCCCCAACCCCTCATTTCCTCTGCGAGCTGACGACCTGTAATCACACTTGGAGAAACCGCCATACTTCATTACTGCAGTGATTACACCAATTAGCAGCATGTTGGGAGTGGCCCACAATGCCCAGCGTCACCGCCAGACTGCTCGCTTTCCCCACAATGCCGATATTAGTGGGAAGTTTCTACTTTGCAGTCGATCAGAACATAGTTGTGCAGTCTTTTGTAATGGTTTATGGCCACAAGCAGGGTGGAGTAATGAGTAAAGTCTGTGTGGTGCTTGTTAACACGGTCTTGTCTGTGAAATTAATTACTAGGAATGTTTTATGAGATAAGCAGGTAACTGTAAGTCAAGGTATGATAATTAACAAATATGTTGTTGTTGTTTTTGTTTTATAGACCTTCCTCCATCTGTTGTCTATTATTCACTGTGACAGATGTGCGTTTAAGGATGTGACTAAATATGTAATCAAGAATCTGGTGTGAATCACTGTTTATGGACACATTTTCTAGCCACTTATCTTTGATGTGCACTTGTCTGTCACAAAAACATCAAATGAATCATGAAGGAATCTCAAGATCTAAAGGCCCAGTGATCTCCACTCGCCAAAGCCAGAAAGGCTGTTTTTGTCTTTTAACTCAACACATGACATGAATCTGAGAATTTGAGCACAAGATTAGCAGGTTTTTTATGCCGTACCCCTCTCTCTTTCAACATCTTCCTCTAAGCAGATGTTAGGCTCAGGAGTGGCATCCCAATAAGCCACAAGTGAGCGTATTTTCTTTCCACAGGCTTGAGAGAGAAGCCACAAAACAGTCTGCTGCAGCTCAACATAAAACAAAGCACATGAAAAAGAGGGCAGAAATGAAGCGATTTCTCAAAAATTTGGGGAGAGTGGAAACTAAAGATTTTCTAATGCAACCTTTATTGAGGTTCCTGGTTTTTCGGCGCAGCAACCTTTTTTATGTGTTAGAGGAACTCCCTGTAATTTTTCTTCACCACTAGCACTGGACAGGCTTATAATAAAAAGATGTCTATTCTGGGATTCTCTGTAATAATGGCCTCTTCTTGTCTTCATGCACTTCTGTCTTGTCTGAAGAAAGACAGACAGCAGGTGATAAATGCCTGGTCGGATGGATGGATGGATGAATGAAGCCATCAGTGGATAAACGATAGTTTTCAACAAGGAAAGATAGCTACTAAAAGTATTTTTCAGATGACACAAACCTTGCATTATAAATGATAGATCATCCAAAAAATATGAAAATATCAATAATTTTGTCCACTTTGCAAGTAGACAGGAACCAAACAGGACAAGAAAGGTCAAGTAAAACATCAGTCCTACAAACTTGAGACGTCTGGATATGTAGCTTTATGTAAGTTTTATTAAGGGTTCTTTATTGGCATCTATGGTTCTTTTGGAACCTTTATTTTTACGATTGCTGACAGTCACCTTCACTTTATAAGAGAAGCTTGGACCCTCTACCTCCTTTAGTGTTGCACAGAAAAAAGAAAGTGATTCAGTTTGTGATTCAATTGTCATTTTTGCCAAACTATTCCTTTACATGTCATTTATCATTTATGGCTTAAATCGCTGATTACAAGCCTGTGAACACATACACACACATGTAAACAGATGCTTGTCCTGTAATCAAAAAGATGTGTCAAGTCTAATTAGGTCTTAATGAAAGTGTCGGACAATCCAAAGCACCATACTCTTCCCTTTTGCAATTTGGTGGCGAGGGCCATTTAAGAAGGACTCATGTGCGGTTACCCCGTCTAATGGGGTGGATGAATTTCTTCAAAACGGAGGGAAAAAAGTGAAAAACACACTCTTGTTGCATGACAGAATCCCTCCCAACCAAGACTTGTCCTTTAATACCAAGGCCTTTTCATGTGGCTTCTCCACGATTGCACATGGGGAAATGCAAACCACACTGTTACAGTGCTTATTATACATGTGTATGTGTGTTACTATGTGCGCAAGGAAAGATCGCTGCAGTTGTGCAGCATGCCTTAAATTGAAATGACACGTCTTAATTTGTCAACACGCTTACCCTTGGAAAGAAGAGAAGTGAATGAAATAAAGGAAGCACTCAGTGCTGGATGCGTGTATGTGTACTAGACTAAATCTGATGCAGTGAAGGACGCCGGACTTCAAATATAAAAACCTGACTGAAGAGGTCTTTCTCTCTACATACACCAAGATCTAAAACCTGGAGAAAGCTATCTGTTGGCATAACTTTTTTTTTCTCAATGAAAGTTGCATAGCTGTCGCAGAACCCCGCAAAGGTACATTTTCCAGCTAGTAACTCATGCTATAATGTTTTGTGACTCATTTTGTGACACCAACTGGCTAATTCCAAAACTTTGACTCTCCTGAGCCGTGACGTCAAAGATGGCAAACAGGGACAAATAAAGGTCCATTTATTAATTGAAGTATTCAAAATAGGAAGCAATGGTGAAACATCTAATACAGTGGTTCACAAGCAGTTTTTTTGATAAGGAACTGTTCAAGTTATAAGCTATACATATACACACTGATCTAATATAATAGAATAAACTGTTTGTAATTCCTTATTTCAATAATTTAGATAGAGTACAGTTAATTCTGAATTACTGTCAATGGAAAATGATGCCAGTACATGTAAAAATGTCCAGCACCGGCAAACAGGACCATGCTAACCAGCCAAACCTTGACTCCTTCATATGCAGTCATACATCTGTCACTCATCACAGAAAGATCTAAGAGGGGAATTGACTAAGAATTGTAAGCACTTATGAAACTGCACAGTTTCAATGCAGGGGTTTTTTAAACGTTTGGATGCCAAGGACTTGGGTGTCAAATATTATGATGATTGACCCCCTTTCTAAATATAAAGGGACTACAATATAAATGTTTGTGCCTATAAACTGTGTAAGGAAAATAAAACTGATGGAGACATGTTGTTTCCTAGATAAAATAATAGGCTTTTTTTTGTCAATGGTCACTGTAAACTACTACAACCAAATAAATTACTAAAATGGTATTGTAATACAGTAAACTAGTATTACTGACTAGTTCTAACCTGTATTTGATAAGCAAAATAAATAAGAATGTACTATGATCACAGATTGTGATGAAACATTTTTACTACTAACATCAGAAATCTAGCAATGTTTTAAACAGTATTTTAATTTTTCAGCATTAAATTGTTTTTGTCTATTGGTAAGTCACATAAACTTGATCATTCTTGCCAATGGAGCTAATGATAGTAAACAATATATTTGTACTAGGCTCCATTCACCACTACGCAAGTATGAACTATTAAGCTTTCTGTCCATTATTTAATTTCATTATTCACAGTGCTCAGCTATACTTGTTAGCCATACCTGGTTAAATTCGATTGCAAGCACTTACTGAGCAAGATGCATTTTTTGCATTGAAACACAATACGTTTTTCAACATGCTGAATCCAAGTCCACAAATGTTGAATGATTTTGATGTAAGCGTACAGGCCTTTGTGAACCAGGGAAATCTGGTGCATTACATAAACATCAACGGCATAGATGAAGTTCAGTTTAGTTCACACTCTTTACTTGTGCCTTTTGGAAACGTTAGCTCAGTCATGTAAGCAAATGCACAGCACTGTGTGTGCACTGTTTTCTGTTTCTACAGATACTTGTCAGCAAGCATCACTGCCATCTCCACGTCTCTCCTCTCTTATCCTCACCTCTTCTGGGACAGCAAATTGAAGATGGCAGCTTTGTGGGCACACTAATAGGCTCGAGAGTTGAGTGCTGGGTAAGGTGCCGCCCCCTGGCCGAACTGTTCCCATTGCCTTCTCTCCCAAAATCCGGTCTACTTTCTGCCATGCATGAATTGCCAGCCACAGGAAAGTTAAAAAAGAGGAGGCTAAATTAAGTGCCCTTTCATTCCAGCATTTTCATGGTTTGGCTAAAAACAGGGTGCAAGATGATTCACATTTTATAAGCCCTCTCTTGCGGCCGCCTGCGTCACCCTGGCGCTCGGACTCTATGGCTCATTCACACATCTCTCTCCCTTTCTCTCAATGTCCCGCTCTCATTTGTCTTCTCTAGCTTACAGAAAAATCTCTTTAATAGCAGGTGATATGGAATAGTTCATGAAATGCATGTGCAATATTACACATTTCAGAATATTAATTGACAACAATAATGTTCTGAATATGTTGAAGCTTTGAATATTTTTATTCTGGTTGCCTGGAGAATATGCTGAATGAACAAGACAGTCCATAACACCCCTGTAGCAGATGTAGCCTAACGTTCATGCTTTTAGCAGAACACAAACTTAGTGGTTGGAAGAAAAAGAAATAGGAAGGGGACAGACATTTCTCTAAACAAGTCTGACAGCTATTACCATTCTGACCACTGTCCATTATCATTTCCGCACCATGCCTGCTGTTGGCCTGGAAACTGCTGCCAGAAAAAACATAAAGCAGAGGAACTCTTATGGGTGAAGTGCACAGATGTGCTACTGGACAATGAGCTTCACCTAAAACTCAGAGCCTATATGTGCTGTGTGATGCTGCCCTCTGCTATTCATGAGTAGTTTTGCAGTGAGCATTCAATAAAAGTCATCAGCTTGTGGGATTTGCTAGTGTACTGTATGTGTGTGATGACTACATCTGCATGTTTCCTAATGCAAATTTGTATGAAAATGACTTTATGCTCTACATTTTAACGAGCTGCTGGGAAATTACCCCAGACAATAAAATATTTCTATTAAATCCTTATCCGACAATGGAAATGACTGAGAATCTGTTTTCTGTGACAATATCATGTTTTATATTTATGTTAATGATGTAGCCTTGTTTAAAATTGTGCGTTTAAGTTTGATTCATTCAAACAGTCATTTGTACCGACATAGTGAACCGACATGGAAAACAAATAAAACTTGCAAATCGTTTAATGACGCAGCTGAGCATCGAACTTACGTACAACTCTGTACTGACCCAGATAACACACATATGTCTGTTAAAGATCTCTTGATCTGGAAAGCATCTACTGTCTAAAAACAGATGTCAGTTTTACATACATTCTAAATCATGAACATTTTAAAGACATCTTATAGACGTCTATTCTGACAGTACCAGCTTCGCTCTTCAGTACCTGAGCGAGCTCTTATCACATTATAGTCCTCCACGTCTGCTGCGTTCTCAAAACTCTGGCCATATCACAGTTTTCTGCGGGTGGCAGATCTTTTTCCTATTTAGCACCCAAACTCTGGAACAATCTACCTAATACTGTTCGGGAGGCGGGCACACT
>JAUMHQ010000063.1:5418743-5429179 GCA_032361165.1 Enteromius paludinosus | reverse complement strand
GTCGTCTTTTGCAAACACTTGATTTCTATAAGAAGTAGGAAACGATGGTGTTTGAGACTCACAGTATGTTATGTCCTGAATGTACTGAACTGTAATTATTCAACCATGCCAAGCTAAATTCAGTTTTCCATTCTATGGCACCTTTAAATATGCCTGTTTCCTTCCCTTCCACATCTCGTTATGCATCCCTCCTCCACCCCTTCTCCGCCTCATTCTGCGTCTTCCTACCGGGGGGGGGCAAGCGGAGTTCGAGCCGGCCGCGGGCTCAGCCCTCGCTAGGGTTCAAACAACTAGGGCTCCAGCCTAGTCCTCTGGAAAGCACGCCAAACACGCTTAAATTGTTTAACATAAGGAAGCGTGAGTTTGTGAAGCTATACAGTATATTATTTCCATAACAAATGGGGAAAAAGTGGAATTCTTTTTTTTTTTTTTTTACAAGGAATAACATGCCCTGTTTTTGCTTTTTACCTCTTTTCTTTAAAGTTGCTCCAAAGGCATGCTGGGATCCCGGGCATTTTCACATGACAGCATTTTTCATGCAGAGCAGAGTCATTCAGACCCTGAACCACTACAAATTCTGTCTCAAGAGAATATTCATGGAAAAATTCGAGCTCTGCAGGTGAGTAAGACACAACTTAACACTCTTGTTATAGTTTAAATGCCCGCTATGTTTTGAATATATTGCATGATTTATTTGAATGGATGAATTATTTTGTTTGATCAGATAAAACTCCAGCAGCAAAAGCTGCATTTAGGTCCTCCACCACTTCGGGTGCCCATGAAACGGCGTGAAGACTTAGGTGGAAGTTCAGAAGATGACAGCCTTTCTCGTAGCCCGTCTGAAGTATCATATGGAGAAGAACTACACATGAGCATATCGAACAAGGTGCTTCATCTTTAATACAGCAGCATTCCAGTATCGTTTTTGTGACATTGTGTATATTTTAATGTATTGTTTTGGTCTTTTAGACCAGTGGTTCCCACTGGAAACTCTGCACATTTTTGCATCTGCACATTTTGCATGTCTCCAGGTCCCCAGGACTCATTAATCAAACATCTGCATGTGTTTGTGTTGCTCATTTTGTGTCTCCATTACTCTTGCGACTACCCCAGCCTGTGATGTAAACTTCTATGTTTAGAAGAACAGATAGTCTGCTGCCATTTCACTAATGTGTTAACAATATACCCGTCATTCATACATTTGATTTATGTGTTAAATTTGAATGTATTTTTAGGTCCTAAATATTGTCTAATATTCCTAAATGAGTACTCTACTTTCATTCCAGGCCTCTACACAGCCGCTTTCTCCTCGACCGGTCAGCCCAGTACCTGCAGCCCTTTCCCCTGGCTCAGTGGACTTCAGCACTCCTCCAAAATTCACTTCCCTCCTGGACAACTCTGCTGCCCGTCACCGTATGTCCCTCAAACCTAAGAACCAAAGAGCCAGTGCCAAGAACAGGAGGGTGACCACTTCGGTGAGCCTTTTTATTTGACCCTTCTGAACTTTTCACACATTAGTATCCATTAGCATCACCTGGTTCCCTCGACAAAAAGCCCGTTTGATTTTTCCACTGACTTTTGAAATATTGTAGATAGAAAGTAAGCTCTGTGACCAACCAAAGTTTAGTTCATCAAAAACATATCAGCCTTTATGCATTTTAAAGCCTAAATACAATCGCCAGGAGTAAAAAGCTGAAGTTAAGCTACAGCATCAGCACGCTTAATCTTCTGACAGCTCTTTCAGGCCCGGTTTCATAGACAGGGCTTATCCTAAACCAGGATTAGGCCATAGTTCATTTTTAAAAACATGCTTTAGTGAAGTGACTTGTAACCAGGTATGGTGACCCATACTAGGAATTTGTGCTCTGCATTTTAACCCACCCAAGTGCACACACACAGCAGTGAGAAGTGAACAACCACAAACACACACCCCGTGAACACACACCCAGAGCAGTGGGCAGCCTTTGCTGCGGCGCCCGGGGAGCAGTTGGGGGAACGGTGCCTTGCTCAAGAGTCTCACCTCAATCATGGTATTGAAGGTGGAGAGAGTACTGGGAATTCACTCCCACCACCCACAATCCCTGCCGGACCTGGGACTCGAACCTGCAACCTTTGGGACACAAGTCCAACTCCCTTTCCAAGTTCCAACTCCCTTTAGAAAAAAACAGTACTGGTGTGAATCTTTAAGGGGTCAAATGATGTTGCTAATACTGTATTAAAAGACATTACAAACGAGGCATTTGTTGCATCCAGTGGAGACATAATAACTGATTATCATGACTTACTGTCTTTTTAAGCATCATGTTGCATCATGCCTCATAAACATAACACTATGTCTGCATTTGTGATCACTGCTCAAAACCCGCATTTGAATAGTAAGTAGCAAGTTCTTTTAATAAGAAAACATAACTTGCTTAAAGGTTGTGAGTCAGAAGAGCCAGACTGTCCTTGCAGAGGTAGAATTGCTCCATAGTCTGCTCTGCAACACACTAATATTTGGGTTGAACTGTTTGGGACAGTGTTGTAAATATTTGGGTGGTGTTCTTGTGGACCTTTCCGACTCATGTCCCATCAAGAAAAATGCAATAATAATTTACAATAATGTAAAAAAAATAAATAATGGGTGGGGTATTCCTGATGTATTTTATGTTGTAGATTAAAACATGGAAATATCATGAGCTTGTGTTAACCAGAGAATTGATTTCAGGCCTTTAGCCAAAAAGCCACTAACTTGAGAATTATGGTACCAGAAGTAAAAAAAAAAGTCATCCACTAATGCTTGTGGAAGAACAGATCTTTTAAATATTCCATATAATAGTTTAAATTTAATAGATTTTCTATATTTGTACATTGCAATTTCTGTGTAGGCTGGAAGCAGAGCAAGATCTGAGAGTTTGAACAATTTGGACCGATCACTGACTACTAGAGAGGAAGAGACTCCTGTAAAAGAGATACCACGAGCTTGCTCATATTCCTCGCAGGTCTTACGGGGGGAGAGGCTTACGACTTCACAAATCAAGAATCCCATTCCAATTTCACCTTTAATGTCTCTGCAGACTTCTGGAGACAGTAGACCAATTTCTGCTGAACCTGAGATTGAGAGGAACATCCTGTCCACATCACCTCCAAGCCCTAGCCTAAGGGAAATGTCTCCAGCAACATCAACAGTAGCCAAACCACCAATCTCAGTGGTGCCAACTGACAAAAAGGGAAAAGGAGAAGTGAGTGAGATGCTCAGTAGCTCCAAACTATTCAAGAACAGCCAAAGTAACATTGTGTCAACCGTAAGACCAAGTGTGACAACAGAATTGAGCCCTGTGAAAGATGAGAAGCATAATACTGTGCTAAGTCATACTAAGATGGACAGTGTTCAGAATGCAGTAAATATAGAGAAAAGCCCAGCCTCTACTCATGTTCCAACCAATGTGATTTGTGGAGTAAATCTGAGACCATCATCTCTGAGGAGAAGTGTACCTTCCACAGATGACAAAAATGAGCCCAGGACCCTTCAGCCAGTCAGCACAGTGTCGGCAGTTAGTCATGAAGATCACACTCAAACAGAATCCATAAAGCGCCAGAGAACTGTGTCTGGATCGTTCCACTTCAATGTCTCCACAGACAAGAGTCAAGAGCGGCTGAGGACTGCAAGCTTCACTGGAGTAGTTGGACAAGCTGGACTGAAAAAAGATCCTCCATCTCCTGCCAAGCCTCCTTTAAATTTTAAGATAGAGCAGCAAGCATCTTCACAAGTCGAGAAAACAATAAAAGACCCATGTGCTGACTTACCAACTTATAAGAAGGAAGACAAAACAGACACTTCTCCAGTGATTGCAACAAAGTTCACAGATCTAGCAAAGAGCTGTCCTCCGGCCCCAGATGTGGAGGATAGTCAGGACTACGAGAAGCAGGAGATTGGGGTAGAAGCTACTGAAGAAGGAGTACAGGAGGTGGAGGTGGCAGAGGAGGCAGTTGAGGATGTGATGGAAGATGTGACCGTGGGAAAAGAGAGAGAGGCTACAAATGCATTCGGAGTAAAGCTTCGCTCTACTTCTCTTTCGCTAAAGTTTCGCTTAGACAAAGCTCAATCAGAGGACAGAGGAAAACCCCACAGTGCATCGATTTCACCTCCAGCCTCACAGTCTGACTGTGCGCAAACTGAAGACCAACGCACTGGCATTGGGTCAACAAAAGTCTATGCTAAACTCAAAGAACCTCCTATCCAAACCGATGCATCCTCAATCTCAGTTCATTCCTCCTGTTCACCACCTAAGAGTTTCTGTAGAGACAAAGAGAGAGCTGGCATCCTCAGACAGGCTGGTGAGTGTCTTTTTGTGGTTCCCCAAGGTGCATGAAGATTAAGCCTTTGGCCTATTTAGTTACAATTATGACGGATGTGAACAGCTACCTATCCTGTGAGAATGATAATCCAGGTCATACCAGGAAACAGTCTGTGCTTGTTTGAGTATTTAGAAAGCTGTTTTGACCTAATATGTGGCCTTCTGTAATTACACTGATAGTGGTTACTCAACCAAGTAAACATATTAGGTGGCCTATTGATATTCTAATATAACGTTGATATTCTTACACAAAATTCTTGAACATGACTTACAGTTTTACCAAGCAACAGTCCATATGGCTACACTTTTATTTGCTACTAAACAAGAGCACATCTGTTCAGCACTACTGATAACTCCTGATTTCGAATTTTACCCATGAATGGTTAGATAAACTCTTTCTGTGCAAATGTGTGCTTTCGGGAAGTCAAATAATATGAACAAATATTTTGCTTTTTCAGATCCTCCTCATCCCTCATCATCAGCCAGCAAATCCACTAAGATTGTACATTCACCAGCTAAAGAAGGTACAGATTTGCCCCCAGAAGAGACTACAGCGGTATCCTCTCAGGAGAATGCACCAACATCTACTGCCTCAGAGGTGTCCTGGATGGACATGGCCAGAGAGAAGACCAGAAGTCTCCAACAGCTCTTTACCAGTAGACTGCCTGAGTTTCCTAGCTTGCAATCTCGACCAACAACCTTGACCTCAACACAACCACAAACCCAAACATCCACTTCACAAGCCAATCCAAGAATCACACAGAACATTTCAACCCAGCCGACAACGACTCAGTCTCCTTTCAGACCTCCAGAAACAAAACCGCTGCCATCAGCACAGCATTCTGGAGGTTCCTCACAATCTGCCGCTCAGCTGATGCAAACTCAGACTAGAACAATGAACCAACCTTCAACAAATTCAAATCAGACTCAAACTGACAGTACAAGAGAAGTCCCGTTTCAGTCCAAGACTCAAACGTTTAATTCGACAACAAAACCGAGCCAATCTACAGTTACATGTACATCAAATGTGCAATCCACTGCTTTAAACACAGCGAAACATCCATCACAAGCATTGGCACCACAGGCAACACCCATCCAGCCATCATCACCACTGCGAGCAGCACCACAGAGTCCTACACAAGCTATACTGCGCCCCACAGCACCCCCAGGTTACCCGTCAAGCCCAAAGTTAATGTCCCAACAGTCTGCCATTACTGTCTCAAAGGATCAGCCTCAGAATGAGGGGGGAGAGCCCAGCATAATCTCAGGGAAAGCTGACAGGGCGTCTGCATCTCCGGGGAAGGGAACCGGGCCTGAAGATGGCAGACCAGTGTGGGCAGCAGGATTAGGAAACAAGACCTCGCTCTTACAGCGCTGGGAGAACCAAACTACTGCTGCAATCCAGGTATTGTTGTTTATGTAATCTCTCTGTATTCACTCACTCACGAACCAGAGAAAAGACACTTGGCAGTTGGCAATGCTAATGATCAGATTTCACAAGTGTCAATCTTTTTTTTTTTTTTTTAATTTTAAATTTTATCAGGAAAAATTACTTTAAGGTAAATATACTGGAGGTATATTAAATATAGTGGAGGTCACATGACTTAATTAAACATGCATTCCTTATCCATAATATTACCAATAAAATTTGTTTCGTTTTTTATTTTGATTCTTTTAAATACAATCAATATCACATTTATGTTTATTTCTTGGATGTTGGTGAAAGGTTAGCACAAATTTATGCTAACACTGATGCTTGTAGCTTTAATACAAAATTGGTTTGCATTGAAGTAATGATAGTTGATATATTGATATTTGAGTTTTAATTAATATGAATCATACATCTAGAAATTAAAGAACTCTTTATGGAGGGGACGCATGTGCTGTTTGTTTATAATATCTAGTACAGGATGTTTTGTTTGCAGCATTTTTGTGTCAGTTGTTTCAAATTTCCTCTATCGATTTCGTTAGACATCGGAGCTGAAATCCACAGCAGAGTCCCAGACCACATCTCAATCTCCAGCTCCTCTCAGACCGACCTCAAAGCTCTCAGGCACAGGATTCTACTCAAGTTTGTCAATGCGTAAGTGGGATACACAAAACCAGTTCTACATGACAGCTACAATTAAATTATAAACTCATATATGTCTATATTTCTAGAAGGATCAGCCTCTCCTGCTCCCACGAGGTCAGTAGACAGAGAGGATAAATGGCAGCAGAAATCAGTGCCACCATCATCACCTTCATCATCACCATCCTCATCTCCTCCGCAGTCTGTCCGTGACACTGCCCAACCATCCTGGATGGAGCTGGCCAAAAGGAAATCTCTGGCATGGAGTGATAAAACCATGGACTGAAAAAAAAAACATGGAAGAAGGGCTCACATGCGCAAGGAAGAAATATTTAGAGTTGGATGCAGAGGTTGGAGGATTGGAGAGCATTTTCAGGCTAGCATTCCTGAAGCAGTCAGAGGTTTGCTTCATGTGAACTTCAGTAGACTTTGAAGTTCAAGCAGTGTGTTCTGAAAGTGAACCACTATTGCTTATGTATATTACTGGGGGAAAGTTGCTCATTCATCAGTCAGTTAACTTCCTAATAGTGTTTGTCTTGTCATGTAAAGTATGAATGTATGCACAGCAGCACCAACAAACAAAAAAGGAGTTTATATTGTAAGATTAAAGTCAAGTTCTCTTGCGGCACTGGCTAACAGCTGCTGGTAACGTATTTTGTAAATGCACAACAGAACTGACTGAGAAAGTATATCTCAAAGGTGGAAGGGAAGGAAACCAATTCAAGTGGAGTTTCGAACAAAAGCTACCTAATTGAGATTTCAGGAGGAAAAATAGATGGTAGCATGTTTTCCCTACTCACATAGCCACACAAAACCATTTATGGTCTCCCATGTAATTTTTCTTAGGTTTAATTGTTTTTGTGGGAAAATGATTCATGATTATTTCCTTTCCAGTGAGAAATTATTTATTTGCATGAATTCCATCCATGAATTTGTACGTGTTGTGACATATCACCAGTTGATTTTCTGACACTTGTTAATTGTTATTTCGTGTTTAATGTTAAATTATGTGACTAAGAATAATTCAAATTACTTTGAGTTTGCATTTGAAACACAAACTCAACTTACTTAAATAAAATCATCTTACTAAATCTGGGACATGTGAGATATAGATATATATATATATATATATATATATATAAAACAATTTAAATGTGTGAAAGTCAATTACAGACATCATGGTACTTTTTGCATGACTGAATAAGATTTAATTTTTTTAGTGTTACCCATTTAAAAGATATATTGTAAGTTATCCCACCATTTGGTATAACAAATTGCCCAATTCTTGATATCCTGATAATTTGTGTTATTGGCAGAATACAACTTAAAATATAGATTTTTCTTCTTGTGTCATCAATATTAACCATGTAAAATTATGTACATTTCTCTGACAAATTTACCTTAGTCATGAGACTACAAATTGGAAGATGATTTTACACCAGTGTTTTGGAGGAAACGAGGTTTACAGTGGGATAAATGAAACGGCTGAGATGGAGGATTATCTAACGCGGTTCTTAGGCGGTCCAGCCGATGTCGCTGTTTCAGACGGAAAGTTTCAAGCTGCTATCATGTAACGCCATACCTATAGTTGAGAAATAAACATGCCGTTTGAAAGGGCGCAGCGCGAGTGAATGTGACCGCTATGCTGCTGCTTCGTCTGGTCTCTGTACTGACGACGCTACGGTGTGTCTGCGAGTGTTACACGCTCCGGAGCGCGGTGTCGTGGGCTGTCGCTGGTGATGCGGCCGAGGAAGAGCTGGACACGCACTCCGACGAAGCGCCCGCCGTGCTCGTCGATAATATCGGGATATGGAAACCAGCCTATCCGTCCTCTGTGTACCGGGACGCTTCAGAGAAGAAACCCGAGCAGGTGTCGAAAAGCGAGGACGTGTCCTCCGCGTCCCGTGTGTTTTCGTACCGGATGGAGGAGGTGAAGGTGCCGTCCAGCGTCGCTGCGCCTCCGCCGCACGAGGAGACGGCGAGAGTCGCGCGGTACATGGCGCACTATAGCGACTGGGGTCACCTGGCTACTATCTCCACACAGGAGCAGGTGCTGCTTTCTTTACTAGGTTAAATTGAATCTAGTTTCCTGCAGAGTTCACTTGCAGCTTTGAGCTGTTCTTTTCAATTAACTACAATAGTGGTTCCCAACACTGCACGTTTTGCATGTTTCCTCTCTGACACACCATTTAAGGTGTTGGAGTCTGTAATGATCTGATGACCTGAATCAGGTGTGTTTGTTTAAGGTGACATGCAAAACGTGCAGTGCTAGGTGCCTTCAGGACCAGGGTTGGGAACCGCTTCCTCTGAGTGTTTCTCAACAAAGGGGCCCACCAGGGGGCCTTAGCAGACTTCAATATGACTTAAAACAGAGGTAGGCAACGTCAGTCCTGGAGTGCCGATGTCCGGCAGAGTTTAGCTCCAACCCTGAAAAAAACTCACCTGCTTGGAGCCCTAGTCATCCTGAAGACCTTAATCAGCGTGTTCAGGTGTGTTTGATTAGGGTTGGAGCTAAACTCTGCAGGACAGTGGCACTTCAGGACCGACGTTGCCTACCCCTGACTTAAAATAAGCAACAAAAATCTATCAAGATGTTGATTTTATTAAGTACCCTCTTGAATAACTGCTATTTGTCTTTGAAGATTCAGTGCAGTGGTTCCGACCCACATTTTGCAATTTGTCTGACACCCCCATTTCATGTTTTGGAGTGTCTACTAGTGAGCTGAAGCTCTGAATCAGGTGTGTTTGTTTAAGGAGACATGGAGCATGAACGCCACCACAAAGTCGTTAGGAGTGGGAAGCTCTAAATTTTCCGTTAAGCCCACGTTTCCGAGTTGGGGCCGTGTCGGTGAGAAAACATGTAGGATGCAATGGACGCAGACAAGATATGTAGCATCTGTATTGACAATAAATTTGTTGAAATGAATAAAAAAATAAATGTTGCGTAATGCAAAGTAAAGCTATACAAGTTACATATGCAAAATATTATATTATTGTAGAATTACCATAGAACATATAATGATTCAGTTTACGTCACCTTCATAAATTGCTTAAAAACAGCAAAAAGCAAAAACACGATGCACATTCTTTATTTATCATAATGTAGATGTAATGTAAAAACAAAATCATTGAGTATTATGTACAAAGGTTAAACTGACCAAAGTGAGTTGAGCGCAAACCGGTTTTAAAAATGATTTCTAGACCTGATAAAGTTATGTAAATGATTAAATCTTAAACTGTTGACTTTTTATTTAATAACTAATGTACGTTTGTTCATCAGATAAAACACTATTTTACTGATCTTCTTGTGATATTTCTGGATGTTGGTCGTGTTGTTTACATTGCTGTCTATGGGAGGGTCAGAGAACCCTCAGAATGAATCAAAAATATGTTAATTTGTGTTCAATTAATGACAGAATTGTCCATTTTGGGTGAACTATCAAAGTACAGTACATTCAGTCAGTCATTATCACTAATCAAACACATGCATTGTTTGTTTTTGTTTTATTGCAGGCAAGTAAAAAATGTCTTTAATTTAGGTTGTTTTCTTTTCCCAATCACCTTTTTAGATTAAAGGACTTCCTTTTGGAAACATTTTCTCTGTAAGCGATGGTCCAGCTGACAACAGCACCGGCGTTCCTTATTTTTATGTGACACCGATGGACAACACTGTAACAGATCTTCGCAGCTTCCCTTTTGCCTCCTTAACGTTTTCCGAGGCAGAGGGAGATTTCTGCAGGTATGTCTCTGAGTAACTGAGTGTGAAGCCTTTCCATTTACTTCCTGTTTACATATCAAGCAAAATATATAATTGTATAATAATTAGGGATGGCGAAAACTAAAAAATTTCTTGACCGACCACCGAGCCTCATTAGCCAGTTGCATCTCTCTGCCGCTCTGCCTCCCGCACACACACACACACACACACACTGCCACTCACGTCACTTTTTAAAAATCCCCTACAGCGCGAAACATGAGTCCCGCAAACGCGGCGCCGAAGAGCTTGTTGTATGTAATCGTAGGACAAA
>JAUMHQ010000063.1:5347562-5362209 GCA_032361165.1 Enteromius paludinosus | reverse complement strand
TTAATGCATGCGTATGAAGAATTGAAGCCAATAATAATGAATAAAAAGCAATACAACTAAAAAATAAAGAAAATAACATTATGTGTGTTTATGTTCAAGTTAGTTTGGGTGGGTTTGGTTCATTTGCAGCCCTGTTATAAAAAACAAATTTGTAACCGTCATGGAGAAAGATGTGTAGGAGTGGAACTTAATATTGCCGTGCTGATAATAGAACATTATTGATTGACTGAATGATGTCAGAAGAGAGTATCAGTCTACTGTTTGATTGTTTTGCTCAGAGTTCATGCATATATGTATACTCTTGCAGTCATGTATAGTAAGAGACGTGTGAGCTAAAACGTAGTCTTCAAAAAAACGAAACGTAACCGTAAACACTATCCTTCACGTGTATGCGTTACGGTTTTTTGTACAAAAATGTCCTGACGCAAAAAACTGATGCAATTTTTTTTTTCTGTGCTAAGTGCAGACCTACGGTTTGTGACATTTGCAATATGTGGTCTCAAGAGATGTGTTAAATAAATTAACGAATCTTTTGAAAACCAACAACGCTCTTTCAAATAATCATTAGGAAATTAAAATACATCAATATGCGGTTTTATAACTCTCTCCCTGCGTAAAAACCTAGTATAATTTGTGCCTCCACGTCCACAGGATCGTCATCAAATGGGCATGCCATGCTCAGTAACCTTCTGAAACAAACTTACCCTGGAACATAACCTGCTACCGAGCAGGTTATCTTCAGAGAGTAAGTTCCTATGGTTACATAACGTTACCCAGAAAGTTACCTCCGTTTTTGGAACCGAAAGTTGAAGTTATCCACTAACTTACCCGGGTTTGTCACATAACCTGCTTTCTGGAATAGACCCCTGGAGTGCCATCCACAGCTGTGCTGGCACATCAAGCTGATCGTCACGCTTTCTTTCGAACATGCAACACAACTCCTTATTCAAGCTGCAGGCATGACTGTTGCAATACTCCATCCAACCTCTACAATTAATCTTGATAAAATGAAGATGCAGATAATTGAAATAAGTGGTATAAATAGCAAAAAAACAAAAAACAAAACAAAAACTATTTTAACAATGTAAATAGCCTCTATTGCTATTTGCACTTATTTCATTCTATGCTTGGTCATTTATTTAGGAATGTGGACAAAACTTGTGCTGTTGACATTATTTGTAGCAACTTAAAAATCTTAACCCAGCAACACATGAACACATCAATATATTTATAAATACATTTTTTGGGTTTCAAAATACAACTTTAAACTGTTGGGTGTAGTATTTAAACTACACATAAACATGTAGCCAAACATACAGATCAAATGGAATTAAACTATAGAGAAACAATGGTTTGCTTGTAATGCAAAATTTAACAATTGTCAGGCTGCTGGCGCCGTCTGCTGCCATTTCTTAGGTTATAACATGCAATTTTATTGTTCATACATGTCTTAATGTATTTTAATATTTTATTTTATTATAATTTTTTGTTGTTGCTTAGAAATCAATGAGTTATACAAAACATTTATATAAATCTATTCTACACATTCTATTTTGTCCTATTATCCTCTCCTTTAAAGGAGAACGTTTCAACCATTAGGACAATAAAAGAGTACCAATCAACCTGAAATGGTACAAATCTGCATACATTATATTGTCTGTGACAATATTGCCCTAATGCAACAAGAGGAGGATAGTTTAAGTTTGAGTTAGACCAAATACTCCTTAATGATCACAGCTGAAGAATTGCAGAAAACAGTTTTGGCGTCTGAAAGCCCTATAATGGGCCATGGCTGGATCTTCCAACAAAACAAGTAAAAAAGTATTGAATAAAAAGGGTGCCATTGTGTATGTTAAGGATGTTTAGCAAGCAGCAAACAATTTTGCACAAAGATATTTATAAAAGTACGGTATGCTATGGTTGCTAATGATCATTTTTAATGAAAAAAAAAAAATCCTTCCTCCTTTATTTCAAAGCATTCATCATGAGCACTTTAAACCTCTCCAGGTCCACCTTCTTCAAGATGTAGGCTTTGTGAGTCTTCTTCAGGTAACCTGGGTGATCTACAACCATCATTCCCCGGCAGTAGTTCCCCGCCAGCTCTACAGTGACGGGTTTGTAGTCAGTTTCAATGATATACGTGTCATCTATAGCTGCCGCCATAGCATAAGAATCACAGGAGATGAATCCCTCTGTGCTCTTGCTCCTGGAGGCCTCCATGCTTTGCTTAAAGATCTGCTTCATGAACCGAGCTTTATCTGTGTCCTGAGCCAACCAAGCGTCACAGAACTCCTGAAACAGACATGTGCAGAAATAACATTTTATAGTAGTACTGTACATACCAGAACTGTATTCACATTACACTGTCATCTATGTATGTATATTCTTATTGGGGTGGTTTCCTAGACAGGTTTTAAATTAAGCCTAAATAGTAAGAGTAGGCTTTATCTAGAATAGTTCATTATAGTTTAAAAAAATGGCTTTCTGAAACACAGATTAAGTGAAGATTACTAACTCCTGGACAATGAAGTCCTGAATTAAAATAAAGTAGATAAACCAACAGTGGTAATCTGAATTAGCAAGATGGGGGTTACCTATAAAACATAGAATGAATCAAGAAAAACTTAAAATTGTATAGAACTGAGAAGCAAATCCATCTATAATCAGTTTAATGGTCATAATTATATTAGCATATTAAGAATATATGATAAGAACGTTGTGAAAACAAATCGGTTTCATTATTTATAATATGGTTTTATGGTTGTATCTCCTAACTGAACAATGATCCAAAAGGACCATCAAAAGCAATACACATACACAAACAAAGAATAATGGGTCAGTGAGGGCAAAACAAAGGTTCTGTCCTGGGCGTCCCAGTTCCCTGACCTGAACCCTATGAAAAACTGAAGAGGAGACACTATGAGCATGGAGCTGGGTCTGGAGAGATTTTGTATGAAGGAATTGTCTCTTGAATAAAAAATAAAAATGGTTAACAGGGCAGATTTTTTTTCATAGGCATCTTTGTTTATATCTACCAAGGGTACCAATACTTTTGATATATAACGACTGGAAACAACATTAATCTGAAGTTATACCTATACCTCCTGTTAGATTTAATTTAAGCCTTAATTTAGTTTAGAGGTAGTTCTAATCTTCCTTCAGGAAATCAGCCTTTTAAATTCTAGATCAGACCAAGGCCAAGTAAAACTATTTAAAACCATGGCAGAGGAAGCAAATTTCTGTTAATCAGGTTTAAAGGGACATTTTAGTCTAGGACTAGGCTTAATCGGTGTCCGGGAAACCACCCAATTATGTTTAAGAAAGTAGGAGCTCACCCAGGTTAGTTCACTTCGTAAGCTGAACTCCCAGGTTGCAATGTAAACTGGGCAAATGAATTCATTCAGAACAATGTATGCTGCTTCGGGATCTGCTGCAAAGTTATACTCTCCACATACAGTGATGTTCCCACGAGCTAAAGATGAACAGATGTTATTCTCTAAACTGATTCAATTGCATTAAAAATATAAAACATGGACAATACAGATCAGACTGATTTGCACTTAGGGTACAAATGACTCTGGTTTAGGGTTAGGGCAATATTGCACTGCATTAATGAAAAAATAAATAAATATCACCCTTCTGAAGATATACAGTTAAACATTTAAAAGAAATCTCTTACGCACAACAAGTCTATATTTATTTGCTCAAAATAGATCATAAATAGTGTATAAATAAATAAAGCTTATTGTATTTTGGCTTGATTTAAAATTTTAGAGTGAGTAATTAGATTAATATTAAAGAGGCTATCATTGGAGCTAAAAAGACAATGCTGCCAGATAAAAGTTACTGTAACTCTGAAATTTACTTATGAACAATTTCACCCAAAGGGCCACTTTCAATGAAATAAATCAAACTTATCAGCTCTAACATTGTATATATTGTCCAGCCATATTCTGATTAAACAGTATGTGTAAAGTATTAGTGACTCACAGTCTGTATTTCCACCCATAATGTAAAGGCCTTTGAGTTTCTGGGGAAAGGTGGGGTCAATCTTCACAGCCAAAGCCACATTTGTCAGCGGAGCCGTGGCCACTAAAGACACCTTAGAGAAACAGGAACAACACACGATGAAGTACTTGAAATGCAATATAATTTCACTAACTAATATCTCACCATATCGTAAAATCATAGAGATAGACCTCTCCAGGATGCTCATTGACTATTCGGATCATGGCTGACACGGCACCCTCTTTCTGGACCAGATCCAGACCAGGAGCGTCAGGGTCCGGAGCGTCTCCGAGTCCATCTTTACCATAATAGTCTCCAGCAGTGACGGTCTGTTCCAAGAGCGCTTTAGGTGCTCCACGGAATACAGGAATCTGAAGCAATTCAGAGACAAGCAAGTAACATTATTCCTGAAGTAATTGAGCTCAAAATATGTCTGCAAACAGATAGAATCACAAGATGATAAAAAATACCGAACATACAGAAAGCCCAGGTCATGCAAATCAACTAAAAACAATTGCAGAGTGGGGACTGAGGATATGCATTAGTAAACAAGCCTTCAGTGTTCATCCTATTCAGATACCCAAGAAAAAAAAAAGTTAACATGAATATAAGTGTATTCAATGTGCTATTTTGAGACACCATGAACATAAACTAAACTGTGCTTTGTATGTATATTCCTCTATATTTATAAATATATATATATTAAGTTACCACTTACAGCACACTTGAACCCACTAGAAAGATGGGTTGACAGTAGAGTACACTAAAAGTGTGTGTGTTTGGGGGGGGGGTATTTGATTCCTTCCTGATTTTGCCCACTGACAAATACATTTTCCGTCTATAATTTTAATGGTTGGTTTATTTTAAGAGTGAGAGACAGAAAAACGAATTTTGAAAAAGTTATGAATTTTAATGAGTCAAATAAGTATTTGATCAGTCAGCAAGATTGTGGAGAGTAGAGAAGAAGTTAAGTGGGACAAAGGGATGGGGGCAGGATCAAGAAAGTTCAAACTCAGTATGCCCTGTTGGCACACTTGCATACTAGGCTTCTGGCACCGACATGTACACACTTCCTTACTGCTTTATGAATTTCTGTAACATTTCTTTCTAATCGTTTGTGAATGCTTTTTGGGTAATTTTCTAGTTATATGTTATGTACTAAGATTTTTTAACATTGGTGGACAAGTTTTTCCCTCTCTCTAGCAGCGCCGGAAGCCAATGGTGTTGTCAGCAGAACAGCCGAACCCAGATGTTTGCATTTGTGCAATGTATTCTATGGACAACAGTTTTGTTAACCAAGGTTAATACAAAGTGATGTGCAAAGGCTATTTCTAAAAAATATTACACTCTTTCGCTTCTAAATTAGCGATTATAAGTATGTGTTGTTATTATTTTAAGTATTTGCTATTAACTTTTCTAATGTGGAGTTGAGCGGCTGAGATGAATGGGTTTCATAGTGCTGTGCATTCTGCGTTGTGTGTGTGTGTGTGTGTGTGTGCATGAATGAGAGTGAAACAAACGAGTGCTGTGTCTGTCACGTGACTCTGTTCCTCTTTCCGGTTTGAACTGATGGTAAAACTACTAAGGTCATTATTAACTGCCTGGCCTTGACATTTATTTTGAAAGCTGAACTCACGATAATGAAAAGGAGCATAACATGTCTGACGTGTGCTTGTGATGTTCGGCCAATCACAATGCCAATGGCCAATCAGAGCAGAATGTGCTTGTTAGAAGGAGGGGCTTTGTAGAAAATGATGAGGGCGTAGATGAGCTACACTAATGTATACTAAAATAAAGTTTTTTGAACATTAAAGCTTGCAAATACACCAAAAAAAAAAATCATAAAATAAGATCTTTAAAATAACATCATATGAACTCTTTAACTTTTTGCACATCATGTATGGAAACATATGACTACAACTATAGTGAATACATTTGTACTACTGTTCAAGTGACGAATTTAAACTTCCCTAATATTTCCAGGAAATACTACCTCTCCCCTAACCAAAGGTTAAAAAGTATGGGTTTCTGGAATCAAAAAGCTTGCAACCAATTATTTACAAAAAATCAATATGGTTTTGTGTTCAATATAATGAATCAGCTATAGAGAACATATAATGAACAATGCATTCACTGCACAATACTAAAGAAATATTAATCTCATTTTGATGTAGCATACAGTATGGGACCATCTCACCTCCAGACGCTTACACACTTTCAAGACACGCAGGACGTTCTTGCAGACATTATCTACTGAAGTGTTGCCCTGAACGCAGGTGATGCCCAGGATCTGCACAGCAGGCATTGCTAAAGCCATCATGATTGCCTGAGCATCATCCACACCACAGTCCACCTCCACAATCAGCTTCTTCATGCTGGCCTCTAGACAATAACTTTACAACAAATTATATCGAGTTAACAACAGTTGGACAATCCATGTCAGATATCGTTCATTAAATATCTTGGTGAAAGTTACATATTCAAAAACTCTTGAGCGAGATTTTACTTTCGGTTTCACTATAGTCATTGTCTCTATAATAACTGTACTTTTAGTTACCACGGGTAAGTATGTCAGCCAAACGTCTTATTAGTAGATTGGTAACTAACGTTGATTTCTCTCACCTTTAAGTTAGCGAAGTATCGCTGCTGTAGATGTTCGTGTTAGTTTCCTGAAAGCTGATGGTTTCCTGACTCTTTAGTCCGTTATTTGATGACGACATCACGCAGTGCGCAAGTTCAAGGAGCATGCGCAGTGTTGCCAGAAATTAGGTGGTGGGTGGATTGAATTTGATTGTGCAGGTAAATATTGGTTTGGACGGGTGGACAACATTTGGTCTGGTCTGGGGTCAGTTTATTGGTTTTCAAACACATAAATTATATAAGGTGTTTGGTTAAGATACAAGCCCAAGAGTGCATTTACTGCATTCATTCAGTCATCACGGCATAACACACAATTTTTTTTTTTTTTACATTTTATTTTATTAATGCAGAACAGAAAAACAGATATGACAATAAAATTGTTCATAAAACCCATAGTAACAGTTACATACAATATGGCAACTGAAAGCAGCAATAACGAGAAAGAAAAGTATAAAAAACAAAACAAAAATAAGGACAAGAACAAATAAATGTTTTGACAATAACATAGTTTCGAGTGAATCGCTGGACGAATTACCCCCAGCTGGTAGCAATCAGCTAATCAATCCCCTTGTTTAGATCACCCAATCAAATCTTTCCCTAAGCACTATAAAACCACAGCTTTCCAATCATCCACATCTTGCTTTTTGCAACGATACTACTCGTGCCAACAAGCCAAGATGTCCCAATCTGAATCTGATTACCTCCACGAGGAGCCCGCTCCCCCAATCTGCAGCCTAGCCAACAAGCCCAAGAGATTCCGCGGCACCTCCCAGAGGCCGCAGGCCTACCAGGCTGCCTAACTCGCCTAGAAGACAGGCCCGCTCTCGATCACCACCACCAGCTAGACTTCAACAACCTTCGCCCGCCTTCTCTTATGCTTCTGCCTGCTCAACAACCAGTAAATGGACCACCATAACATTACGGCAAAAACTCACCGCTGCCGGGATCGCTTATTTCTGCAAATCCACCAAAAACGATCTTATGAACCTGTTAAATAAACATCTTCCGGACGCTACTCCTCCCTCCACTACTCCATGGAAGAGAACCCACAAGACAGCTACTCACCCATCGCCAGCTCCTCCATCTTCTCTCCGCTGCTCAAACCGCCACCGCACTCCTCCCGAAGCCGATCCAGCTGCCACCTCTTCTCCTCAGCTTCCCTCCAGCCAGCCCGATCCTGCGCAGCCCTCCACCAGCCAGCCGCAGCCCTCATCCAGCCAGCCCGGCCCTTCGGCCAGTATTCCCGCCCCCCAGCTACACCAGGCTATCGCCGAATATTTTGCGGGATGGCCCGCTGCTCCTATAAAAAATTCAAGCTCAACTAACTGATCTCGCTATCATTGCAGAACTCGTGCCCTATGAGGGCACCAACTTTTTTACTTACCACAAGATGTTTTCTGCCAAAGCTGCAGCTAGAGTTCTCCAGTGGAACCAGGGCACCTACTGGGGAGCTCTAGACCTTGACCTACATAACCGTGTTTTTACAGGTTGCCACAATTTCACCTGCGCGATCTGCAGGTCTACCACCCATCCTTCTTCCTCCTGTCCTCTAACCTCCCCAAATCCTCCCTCCCGCCCAGACAAACCAAGATCCTCCAGTTATGTTCCCAGAATTCCCTCTTTGTTTCAGGTCCCCACCACCCACACTCCCTGCCCCTCTAATCAATCCATCTGTATGAACTTTTACTTCTAACCCCCCTTTTTCCCCTAGCCCTGCAGATCGCCAGGTGGATTGCGGCAACTTTGCTCTCATCCTCAAAAACTCTCTGTCTCACCAATCTTTCTTTTCCCGAATTCACCACCGCTTTTTCCAGATTCACTGACGTTATTTGTTCTGTTTTTCCCCATAGGAGGCGCGAGTTAAATGACTGATCTGAAATGATCTCGCTATCATTGCGGAACTCGCGTACTCCTATGGGGGCACCCACTTTTTTACTTACCACAAGATGTTTTTCGCCAAAGCTGCAGCTAGAGTTCTCCAGTGGAACCAGGGCACCTACTAGCCATCACCCTGGACATCCTAACCAAAAAAGAATTAGATGCCTCATTCATGATCGGCCCTTTTCCCTCCCCCCCCTTCAGCACTTTCAGGGTCAGCCCAATCGGCATTGCTACCCGCAAATACTAGCAAAATTTCTTTCCTTTCCCAGTGGAACAGCCATTCTTTCTTTTACAAAGAAAGTAGTCATTCAGCTATTTACAGACGCTCCTTAGGCTTTGGGGGTTTCTATCGTAACCGATGGTTCGCCTCCCCTTGGCCCCCAGAACAAGCAGAAGTCCTGCCCCACCAAGCTTCAACCGCCCTGTACGAACTCTACCCCATAGTCGTCGTCGCCGCCCTCTGGGGCAAAGAATGGACTGCTTCTTGCATTCTAGTCCATTGTGACAACAAAGCCACAGTACACTGCATCAATAAACACAGCTCCCACTCCCCCGCCATCATGCCCCTGCTCAGACACCTTGTCTGGATTTCTGCCCTTCATCAGTTGGTCATTACTGCTAAGCATATTCCCGGTAAAGAAAATACCATTGCTGACTCCCTCTCTCGTTTTCTGTTACAGAAATTCAGGACGCTGGCGCCAGATGCTGACCCCCTGCCAACCCCAGTGCCTCCCTTTTCGCCACTAATATTCCCCTAAATCACCCACTAAGACCCCTTTACGATCATTCTCTCAATGCTATGATCCAAGCAGTCGCCCCCAGGACCCTACAGTCCTACCTCACAGCCTGGAAAGCTTTTAAAACTTTCCATACCTGCTACAACCTCCCCTTCCCAGATTTGTCCCTACTGTCTATCACCTCCTTCATCTCATACCTCAACTCCCTCAGGTACCTCCAAGCCAGTTCCATCGAAAGGATACCTCAGTGGAATTCAATTTTTCCACAAGCTATTACACGGCTCTGTCTCTCCTGCAATCACTAATGCCCAAACCAGCCTCATCATTAAAGGTTTCCAAAGAGAAAACCCTTCTCGCCCCGACCAGAGGCTTCCCATAACTAAGGAGATCCTAACTCGCTGCATCTCCACCCTCGGTCAAGGTTACTGCAACCCCATCATTGACCGCACCCTAGACGCTATGTTTACCCTGGCGTTCTTCGGCTTCCTAAGAGTCTCCGAATTTACTTCTAACCCCCCTTTCAACCCATCCATCCTCCCCATTTCCGACCTTTCCATTTACAACCAAGAAACCATGACCTTTTTCATTAAACGCAGCAAGACAGACCAGCTGCATAAAGGTCACCATGTCTATATCTTCAAGCTCCAGTCCCCTACCCAGCCCTACCAAACACTACGAGCCTTCCTAGCTTTCAGAAGCTCGTTCGCCTCCCCATGAGCCCCTTTTCACCGATGAATTCAACCAACTTGCTACAAGGTCTTGGTTTCAAAAACACCTCAAAATTATCCTCTCAAAATCCGGAATCTCCCCAGAAAGATACTCCTCCCACTCCTTCTGGATTGGAGCCACCACTTCAGCAGCAGAAAGGGGACTCGCTCCTAAGCAAATCCAAGCCTTAGGTCACTGGACCTCTGAAGCTTTCAAAAATTAAATTCGCTCAGACCCCGCTTCCATTCAGCTAGCCATGCAAACCCTGTCCAAGCCAAAAACCTCCTCAGAGGTCCTAAGCACCCAACCTGTCTCCGCAGAGCAACCGATCCTCTTGCAAACTAAACCCTTACCCTTGCTAGGGTTCTAATCGCTAGGGTTCGAGCCCGCTGTTCTCACAGCCCGCTCCCTGGACAGCACGCCAAACCCACTTATCTAACATATGAGGAAGTGTGAACACTTGAAATAAATTTTTTTGACTATAACATAGTTTTGAGTGAATCGCTGGACGAATTACCCACAGCTGTTAGCAATCAGCTAATCAATCCCCTTGTTTAGATTGCCCAATCAAATCTTTCCCTAAGCACAATAAAACCACAGCTTTCCATTCATCCAGATCTCGCTTTTTGCAAATCCACCGCCTCCCCTTCAGCCCCCTCTATTTCTTGACTTCCCACTCCAGGGGGCAGCCGGAGTTCGTGCCGGACGCCGAGACCGTACCCTCGCTAGGGTTCTAATCGCTAGGGTTTGAGCCCGCCGTTCTCCCGGCCTGCTCCCTGGACATCACGCCAAACCCGCGTTATCTAACATATGAGGAAGAGTGAACACTTGAAAAGACTTCGAGGGTGAAACAACTTAAGTTTTGGTTACAGTATACAAATCAAACTCATTACAAAATGAAATAGTTCTTCTTGCTTTCTTATTTTCTGATAAGGTAAGATAAGATGGTATTTAAATAATTTTTTTATTCTTTCAAAAACAACAAAGTAAGGTTTGTTGTTGGTAAGCTTACAGTACATTTGTGGATTTAATAATTACAAAAAAAACTAATTGAATTTACAACAAAACAAGCATTGCTTTAGTACAGTCAGATTCATAATGACCAAACAAACCATTTAAAAGTAATGTTTACATTTTGTTGAATATTCTCATTAATAAATAATCCAATGTTTTTTCAAAGTCGCTCAGTCTAATGATAAGTCCAAACCAAATGAAATATAGTCAACAAAATAAACATTTCAGATCAATGTTAGCCTTATACCTTTCCATAAAGTGTTTAACTGGGTTAAATTTATGAATTAGTTTGAAAGATACTTCTTTTACTTTATTAGTGAGAAAATATTTTTAGAGAACAATTTTTTTTTTCTTAAATCTTAATTTTCTATTGCTATTTTGTTCCTATTTGTTCTGTTTCTACTATGGGATTGTCATCCCGTGGTAACTAGGAATTAACAAGCTCCAGCCTGGATCTAGAACATTTTAGAAGAGATGATGCCAACCCCACAGAGGACTTCAGATGATGCCAACCCTGAAACAACACACAGCACTACTGAACTCTGCTACTAATTTATAATGTTCCTTGTCTGTTAGATTATGTCATTAATTGATCTTTACCTCAAATCTATGCCATATGTACAAACTACTACTACATATACTGTACAACATAACTTTGGTGTAAAGCTGATTTGCAATGATATGTATCATGAAAAGCGCTATACAAATAAATTTGAAATGAATTGAATTGAATTGAATTAAGCAATATTTTTAATCGTTTCTCAACTCTCTAGGGGCCAATGTAAACTTGATATTATATGACAAAAGCATTATTTTAGTGCCATCTTCTGGTCAATATTTACTGATATTTACAATATTTACAATATTGAAAGTCGAGAACTTAACATAATAAATGACTGATGAATCGATGTATAATTGTTGACCGCATAAAATTCTGTCATTCAACACTGTATTCTTTAAACTCTTTGCAGCAATGCTGAGGTTTGTAATCGCGAAAGAATCGAACATTTGAGGACTACAATTCCCACAATCCTCCTCCGTTCCACTCCCTTATATACGTCATACCTAACATGGCCGCTTTCATAATTCTGCGTTTGACTTATCTATAGCTTGCTGTGTTCTTTTTGCCACATTTTTCAACCCACAATTCGCTTAAACTTGCTCGGATGAAAGCTCTACAGAATGCCAAAATATTACGAGGATAAAGAGGAAGATGGCCGCGCCTGCGCTGGAGTGAGAGAAGATTTTAAAGCCTGTCTCCTTCAGCATGACTGTGTAATGAAGGTAACAGCAATGTATTTCCATCAGCCTGACACATCTATCGTGCCTCTCACAACAACATCGACCGTTGTAGATAAAAACCAGTGTATGACTTTAACCATCGCATATGTCTGTTCTTCCTCTAGCTGTCTCAATAATAATGCTCTCTGTTGTGTCACAGGAGGGTAAGAAGCCCAGTGAGTGTCTGAAGGAAGGACATTGCAAAGGCTTACAGGTGGCTTTCTTTGAGTGCAAGAGATCCATGGTCAGTACATCTGCCGTTTAAATTATGCAAGGGTTTTCCCCCCTGAAACCCACATGTGTTGATACAGATTTTACAAGTATATTTGATTCTGAAAACAAGTTATATAAACTATACAGGGAACCCTGCCAGTTGTTAAATTCATATTAATGATGTAAAATAACATAAAAGTTTAATAGCTATTTTAATTAAGGATTAGAATACCAAGATGCACATGTGGTAATCTTTCAGTACCATGGTATTACCAAGTTTTATTTTAGTATCATTGATACTATCATCGTTTGAATTTTTTTTCACTTTTCCATTTTCATATTAATTCTAAATTTTGTCATTTTCATTTGTGTTTATTAATATATGTCTACCTAATTTATATTCATTTATTTCAGTTTTTGCACATTAAGTTTAACTAAATAAAAATGAGCAATGGGGCCTTAGCAACTATTAAATAAAGCATGATTAATGGTATATTTTAGTTTTATCAGTAATTTCGACTTGTGCATCACTGCCTTTAATTTCTAATTTAGTCTAATTGTATTTCATTTATTTTATAGCTCCGTTTGAAACCGACTACAGCCAAGTTTGCATGCAAATAAATCTGATAATAACGTAATGTCTTTACTGTATAATAAATGCTCTTCCTTTTTCTTAAATTATAGCTGGACAACAGATCTCGATTTCGAGGCCGAAAGGGATACTGAATAACACCTTCAACGTGAATAAAATTTTTGTATCAAAATGCCAAGACATGCTCTCAAATGTGTAAATATTATGCTTTTAAAGCCAACTTTAATATTGACTCATAATGCGGTCCATGAACTGCATCAACAACAGAAATCATAAAATAAAAAATTCAGTTCTGAATGTTCACTCATGAAATCACTGGATCCACAAATATTCAGAACATTAGTAGATAGTTTATCAAAATGTAATTTAGATATTAATGGGGGACTGGTATTTCTGTATTAATGTTTTTATGAATTTGTAAAAAAAACATTATATCAGATGAAGTAACAACAAATTTCCACATAGATGTTTATTAAAAAGCATAGTAAGAATTATAGTAAGATAATTCCAGACATGGCTACTAATGATCATTTATTTCAAAGCATTCATCATGAGCACTTTAAACCTTTCCAAGTCCACCTTATTCAAGATGTGGGCTTTGTGAGTCTTGTTCAGGATATCGAGGTGATCTACAACCATCATTCCCCGGCAGCAGTTCCCCGCCAGCTCTACGGTGACAGGTTTGTAGTCAGTTTCAATGATATACGTGTCATCTATAGCTGCCGCCATAGCATAAGAATCACAGGAGATGAATCCCTGCCCATCCACAAGCTCCTTCTCAATCCTCTCACTGTAGGTGGACTCCATACTGTGCTTAAAGATCCGCTTCATAAACCGAGCTTTATCTGTGTCCTGAGCCAGCCAAGCGTCACAGAACTCCTGAAACAGACATGTGCAGATATTGTGTAATATAACATAGCTGCATATTCAGGAATGTATGAACCACCAACAGTTGTATTTATGTTTTACATAATCATCTATGTGCATTATTATAATGCTTAAGAAATGTGAATCTCACCCAGGGTAGCTTACTGCGACAGGTGAACTCCCAGGTTGCTATGTAAACTGGGCAAATGAACTCATTCAGAACAATGTATGCTGCTTCTGGATCAGCTGCAAAGTTATATTCTCCGCACATAGTGGTGTTCCCACGAGCTAAAGATAAACAGATTGCATTTAACAAAATAAAAAAAACAATACAGATCAGAGTGATTTGCACTCGGTGTAAAAATGATTCTGGTTTAGGGCTGGGCAATGCTGCATTGTATTATATACATAAAAAGTGCCTATTTTTTTGAGTGTCTCAGTTTTAAGTGATCATTTATACTAATTTCCATTGAGAGGAGGCATCATTGCAGCTAAACAGACATAGCTGCTGGGAAAAAGTCTGTTTTTACTAAACACCTGCTCAAAGATTTGCTCAGAACATTCATCCAAATGGTCACTTTAGACTAATTCACTGGATTGAGTCAAACTTATCAGCTCTAACATTGTACATATTGTCCAGCCATATTCTGATTAAACAGTATGTGTAAAGTATTAGTGACTCACAGTCTGTATTTCCACCCATAAT
>JAUMHQ010000063.1:5333235-5343731 GCA_032361165.1 Enteromius paludinosus | reverse complement strand
TAACGGCGATTTTTTTTTTTTTGCGCGATAAGAGTCTCGCGTTAACGCCGATAAAGACCCACCACTAATATATATATATATATATATATATATTTTTTTTTTTTTTTAAATCAATTTAAAACATTGTAATAAGTTCAGCTATACCCTTATTGGTAGCTAAACACATCATCAAATTAGCTGAAATATTTAACAGATGTAATGTAATTAAATTCAGTAAGATTCACAGAATTTTATAACCAAGAAGAGTTTTTCATTTCTGTGGAACTTTCTACAGAGCACATTCTAAGTCGTCCTGGTTAGAACCGATTGGCAATTAAATTATGCTGTTTATCTCTTTAAATAGTCTGTACTAACTGTCTGACAGAACACCACATCTCTGCGGTACTGCAGTGACAAACTCATGGCGATAGTGGGAGCGCTGTCTTGCATCAGAAGAAACACCATGGACTTCTTGGCTTTGTCGCTCATCATTGCTACACACTCATTCAGAGTGGTCAGGAGAGGATACAGAGCATCACTCCATTCACCTAGAGCCATAAACACAGACGGGTAAACTGGACAGCCCACAAATATAACTACAGCTTGTACAAACAGTTTGCACTGAGAGGCTTACCAGGAGAGGAGCCTTCAACACTGGGACTGCCATCTAAAGCCAAACAGAGAGTGCTGGTAAAGACACCGGTGCCAATACTAATCGCTTTTAAAAAGCCTCTTATCAAATTTTGCAATGTCATTTCTGGTTTGTTAGCATATAGGTGCAAATCAAAACAAAAGCAACTGCAAACAGGCATTTTGCTGCATTTCATTCAACTCTATTCTCTAGTCTCTGGCAACAAAAAGAAGAGTGCCTAAATGTATAGAACATGCACTTGTAGCGTACTTAAAATCTTTAAAGTGTATTTTTAAGAACCTGTGCTAACAAGTAATTCAGTATTAATGAAATAGAGTAAATTCAATTGCAGTATACATGCAAGTAAGTATTCAAAATGCTACTTTCAGTTCATACTTAAAGTGCCCCTAAGCATGAATTTTTTATAAAATGACCTTTCATGCAGCGTGTAACAGCTCTAAGTGAATGAAAACATCCTGCAAAGTTTTAAATCTAAAAGTGCACTGTAAAGTTATTATCTATCTAAAAAAAAGGAGTAGACTCTGAATCATTGAAAGGAGTCATTTTTAAAACGAGTCCTAAGCTATTTCATTTTAATTAAAAAAATTATACATTAGCATAGTGCTTGCCCACTTTTCTGTCTTTTCATGTTGGTCTGAATGAACATGTAAATTCATTCTTTGCAACTAAGTGCTCTTCTCGGAGCATTAAAAGCTCACAAAAACTGCTTTAAATGAAATAGACCAATCACCAGAGGGGGTTGGAAAAATGAAACAAATTGCTTGGGAATCGTTGAATAAATAAGATAAAAATAAATGCATATTATAAGGAAATGAAAGTGTTTTTGACCATGCATGTCAACGGTTGTTTGGGACTCCCAAAACATGAATCTTTCATAACTCATAATAACTGGCATTTTAAGCATATGTATATGTTTTTAAATTATATTTTAACCCTACCAAGTACTCATTATATAAGTATGCTAAAACAGTTTATGTCTTCAAAAAGGACTCCTTGGTGGTTAAAAAATGTCAAGAGAAATGTGGTGCGGAGTTATCACGTATGCAACTAGAAGAGGATGTAAAACTGAAAGCATTCTGAAGTTCTAAAAGGAATCAAAACAGAACCTACAGGAGTGAGTGTTAGAAGTGGATGGGCATGCGGGGTTGAGTAAGGGTGATGAGAACGGTGGTAATAATGGTGAAGAGGACTGAGCTGAAAGAGGGTGTGATGAGGTCAGGGGGATGGAGCGACCATCACCAGGGTTGATCCAGAAAGCATTTCCCTGGCTACCTCTCTTGCTGGTGTCGGCCTGCTGGTCTGACAGGAAGACGTCTTCACTGCTGTCGCTCTGCGAGCGCTCTCTCGTCAGCAGCCTGTCGACGCAGCGGATCACACACTCCAGACTCTTATCCACATTGAGCCAGATCTTTTCCTGAAGCAGAAACAGAAATATATCAGCTTGTAGGTCAATGAATGAGACAACAATAATGTCAGTCTCTGAATCTTACCCACTCCTCCTCCTGCCAGTTTAAGTTTACGGACGCTCTGTTCCCTTTCCCGCTCCATTTGGCCTGTGGAGAGCCCTGGTCGTTCCTCAGGACCACGCGCTCAGTGTCATGGGTGGACGGGGAGCCTCTGGAGGCGATGAACTCTGGCCGTGCAGCACTCAGTGCCTGGATAGCTGTAGTCAGCAGCTTACTGTCACACACTGTCACCAGCTGCCGCGTCTGAGAGACACAGGGATGGCACTTACTCATTAAGTGGACTTCAACGGCTTTTACTCGGTAGATCTATTGTGCATGAGAGACACCTTAAAAGAGCTTTCACTAATGAACCCTTTGCACATCCCTGAGGTTTTCAGAACCAGTTTGAATAGAAAAAATATGTTAAATCTAATTATAAAATCGGAAATAGCATTTCTCTGTTTAATTTCTAGTTTATGTGCCTCAAGCAAAACTCTGTATCTCTTTGAAAGAGTTGTACTGTGTGTCTTTTGTTAAGTTGTGTAAAGCCAGACAATCAGAAAGGACTGTGGATTTCAGTCGGCTCTTGTCAGTTTTGTGTGAAATATGTCAGTGAACAGAGATGCAAATGCTCTCACCTTGTCTGTGAGGATAGCGAGGGTCCTCTCCAGTGCATTGGTTGAGTGCTCTTTGGCAGCGCGGGACAGTCGCTCTGTGTAGTAGCTGACCTGCGTCTTCAGAGTGTTTATATGGGAAATGATTTCTTTAGCTTTCATCACATCCTGTGGCTGGTACCGCATATAAAGTGGAGCCGATTCCCCTGCACTGAAACGAGACAGATCATTTAAAACAAAACAACTACATATTCTCCAATTCCCCATTTGTTTTCACTTGTAGACCAAGTGGACAATACTGCAAATGAGATGGTGTGATATACAATCACACACAGGAAACGCACACAAATGCTGAGTGCACATAATTGGATGGCGTGGGAGAGCAGTGTTGTGCAAAAACATCTTTAAAAACACAAATGTTGGTGCAAACAAGAAACATCCTTCACATTTAATGGAAGCGAAGCAAAAGGACCGGTCAAAAACAAGATGAAACACCACCACACATGAATATGACTGAAAAAATGGCTAACAACCCTGGAACTTACCCTTCACTCTCACTTGAACTGATCAGAAAGCAAATAACATAAAGTCAACCAATTACAATCGCAGTCATGAGATAAAAGTGACATAAGATATTCATGTATAAAAAAAAATGGTCCTGCTCCATGAGAACATTTCTCCTACCAGAGAATTAGCTTAAATTGAGTTTAAATGTCACAATTCTGATTTTGTTTCTTGTAATTATGATTTGATTTTGAGTTTATTATGAAAGCCCATTTCCACCACTGAATTAAAAAAGGTAATTGCATCCCAGATGTGTGTTCTAAATGTTTAGAGGATAAAGGGACATTATATCACTGTCTTTGGGAATGTTCAAAAATTCAGTTTTTTTGGAAAGAGGTTATTAAGTGTATGTCAGACACCTAGATTCCTTTAAATGCTAAACTTTGTATTCTTGGAATATATCCACTTGGTTTTAGATTTAAACAGACTAAACTCCTTGATTTTGGTGTCCTCCAAGCTAGAAGAGTTATTGCGTTATGTTGGAAGAGTATGGATGCCCCATCCCTGAAAATGTGGAAAAAAGAGGTATTAAACTGCATCGGACTGGAGAGACTAACTTATATGGCCAAGGGCAAGCAAAAAGACTTTGATCAGCTTTGGGAACCATACATGAATATCATGTAAATGGCATGTAAATGTAGTCTGAACTTGGCATTGTTAAAAAGGGGACAATCCTATATTTGTGTTTTAGTAATTTATATATTTTGTATTTATAATTACAATTTTTGTTTTATTTATTTTTTTTATTTTATCTAACACTTATTCAAGTGTACACTGAATATGCCTGTATGGAAGGGTGAGTGCCTGTGTGTGTGTTCTGGTGTTCTGTTGTTGTTGGTTAGATGTGGTGTGCTTATAAATAAGAAAACTCAATAAAAAAAATAAAAAAATAAAAAAATAATAATAAAAAAATAAAAAAATTATTGCAACTTTTTATCTCACCAATTTTTTCTCCTCCTTAGAACTGGACTTTTATAACTCACAATTGTGAGGAAAAAGTCAGGATTGTGAGTTTATGTTGGCCAAATCTAATTTTACATCCCACAATTGTGACTTTCTATCTCACAATCCTAAAAAAGTCAGCATTGTCACTTCATATGATGCAGTTCTGAGATGCATTTGCAAATAATTATCTCATAATTATGGGATAAAAAGTTGCAATTACCTTTTTTATTTTTGTTAGTCTTAAGTGGAAACGGCATCCACAGTTCACGCATCACAATTGTGAGAAGAAGTATTGGGAGTCTATAACTAAGGACTGCAAGACATAAACTTCTGAGATCAAAATTCTAAATTCTTTATTTTAAATGACACAATTTAAAAGCTGAGAGTCCTGAGACCTTGTTTAAATATTAGAAGTCTTCTTTGTCGGTGTGTTGTGTCAGTTTTCTCTTTGCTCTACTGTGTGAGAACACGTGTGTAGTGTGAGAGCAGCACTGTTTGTTGGTCATGGCAACAGTAAGTGGAGGGCGGGTCTTTGCAAACGGTCAGTTGAGTGCATGCCAAAAAAATTAAAAATGAGATAACAACGTGACATTAATTGTATGTGTGTACTTTGTATAAAGAAACAGTTTGGGGATATTTTCGCGAGACCAAGAGTCTGCATTTTAAATATTAAAATAGCGTCACGCGGAAAAACCCGTCTATGTCCGTTAAGAAGAATAGCGATGCTGCTTGCTGTCATGTGCGCTTCGGACATTAAAAGGTAAAACCTCAGCAAAAGAAGGAGAGCCGAAATGAACAAATGGTAGGACGGAGTAAGGAAGGCTTTGAGGGATCCTGGGAAACCATACTTCAATCAAAGAGGAAAAATCCACCGACAGAGGTGCATGGAAGAACCGTATATGTGCTAAACACCACAAAAACAGTTAACCTATCAAAATAAACCACTTACCATATATAATAAAGCTGTATCAATGCATATTTCCCTCCAGTCCTGTGTAAACTACGGCAAGCACAGTTCATATATTTGTTCATATATTTATTTACTGTATACTGTGAGATGGCAGAGCACGAGAACAGTTTGAAGTAGTTTATTTTAGTAGATTATCTTGTATGCCTTATGATATGTTGTATAATTTTTAGCTATGATGTGTGTCTGCATTGAATGTATTATTTTTTTATTTGTTTATTGTTAATAAATGATTGTTATATACATGTTAATCATGATTTTGATTATTAAATTATTAATACTGACACTGAAAAATGTTATCTCCTAAGAATTGAGAAGCTTTTGTTGTCTATCTTCAAGTAAAATAAAAATATATACTATAATATTCATAATCCAAATGAAAAAAAAATCTTATTACTGAAAATTAGAAAATACGGACTTGTATGGTTCTTCGTCTCAAGGATTCAGTTATTCTTTGAGCTTTTTTATTTTGCAGCCAAAAAGCTTCCATACCTCTTGCTACAAGTTTAACACAATCATGAAGAAAGCGGATAATAATAAAAACGGAATTAGAAAAGCAAAAAAACCTAGCAGAGCAACACAAAAACTTTGATTCATATTTATTTATAAAAAGTCTTACTGCTTTTTGGCTTCCTCAAATTTCTGAATGAGTTTCCTCAATCCACTGCCCTTAAAGCCCTGATGATGTGCTGCAGGGGCCCCTGTAGTCACCACATCATACGTGCGATCTGTTCAGAGATATACGTTACCAAACCAATTCCGACAGAATACTGAAGAATTTCAATATTGAAATGCAAATATTGACCACAGGTTTCTCACCATATCCAGACTCGCCCTGCACTCTCATCCTCTGAACGTGGAGGTTTGTAGGTATGAACTCTAGTTTTTTCTCTCCTTTCAGAGTGCTAGATTTGAAGGAAGGACCTGACGCATAGTAGGTGAAGAATCAGATAAATACAAAGTTGAAATCACCTAAATTAAAGCACTCTCACTTCCTTGTACTTGAGCAGGTGCCACAACACTTACCCTTGTATTCATGTAAATTACTGAGAGTCTCCTGATAGGTGAGGATGATAGTCTGGTACTGAGTGATGATCTGTCTCCTCAGATTCTCCCAGCAGGGGGACAACTCACCCAACTCTTCTAACTCACACACCCTGCGTGCAGACACAAATTTGCAACAATAGAACAACATCTTCCCAGTTAGAATCTTACAAATCAATGTAATTTCCACATTGTCAAAATGCAACGTCCTGCACAAAGGAACAGTGCACCTAAAAATGTACATTTGCAGAAAATTTCCACACCAGATGCAGATGAGTTTGGTTCATCAGGACACATTTGGAGAATTGGATCATCTGCAGTGAATGAGTGCCGTCAAACAGCTGATAAAAAACAATCCACAAACAATGTCTTGTGAAATGCAAAGCCGCATGTTTGTGAGAAACAAATACATTATTAAAATATTATTTATCCATCAAATTGCTTTCTCCAGTAAAAAACTGTCCCCTCTGAATCAGGAGAGAAATACGCACAGATCCAGAGAGCCCAAAACAGTTCTAAACAAATACGTTGGAGGAAATAAAGCTCATTACAATAAATTAAGAACTCTTGCAAACACGCATATATCTATTTTCCATATTACAAGATGTTAATTGGACTGCAGTTGTATGGATTACTTTGCGGATTAAGATTGTTTGAACAATTAAACAGTTTAATTCTGACGGCACCCATTCACTGCAAAGATCCATCTGTACATTTTCTCCAAATCCATTCAGATGAAGAAACAAACTCATATCCATCTTGGATGGACTGAAGGTGTGGACATTTGATCATATTTTCATTTTTGAGTCACCTAATCTTTTAATCTGGATGTTTCAGAAGTGTAGAAAACTAAAAATCATATTTCAAACTGGGGATTTGATGTATGTTTTGTGGCTTGTATAAATACAAGGACATTGAGATGTCTCCTTTTAAAAGGGGAATTTTAAAAATGAGCATTGTGTTTACCTGGCAGCATCTTCCTCCAGCAGTAGTTTGACGAACTGTCTTGGTATGTGCAGGGACAGCACGCTCTCTGCCATCTGCTCCAGGACACGCAGGTGGTTTCCATCAGTCGTTGGTAATCGGTACATCCGTGAAATAGTGCCTCCAAACACTGAAAGGAAAGGAATGGATCTGACATGTGGCCAGGTATGGTTTCCCATAGTACGATGAATTTGTGCTGTGTTTAACCCATCCAAGATGGAGAGTGTACTGGGTATTCCACCTACAATCCCTGCAGGACCTGGGACTCGAACCCACGACATTTGGGTTACAAGTCCAACTCCCAATCCATTAGGCCACGACTGCCCCCAAATCATCAATGCATCATGGGTGAGTGTAGCAGTGAGAGGCATGGAAAAGAACACCAGCTGCATTTTACTGTATTTACTGAAGCTTTATTTTCTAACTAACTAAGAGGTAACACTTCACAATAAGGTGCCATTTGTAAACATTAGCTAATGTATTAGTTAACATGAACAAACAATGAACACTATGTTTATTACACTCATTATTAACCCCTTGAACTTGATGTTTGCATACCTGAATTTAAAACGGTGCCATAATCAAATATTTTGGAGTTCAAATTGTTTCATTTTACAGAGAATAGTCAAAATTTGAACAAACGAGTGGAATAATTCATATATAATTTATTTAATTATATTTTAATAATAAACACAAAAATAAGTAATACAATTTTCTTTTTTGGAAAAGTCTGTTGATTTGAGATCTATTTGGTCCATCTCCCTTCATGAGGTTTCATTTGATTCCACTAAAAGGCAGTAAAGAGAAAAAAATGTGTTTTTCTCATGATACTTTCCATATTTATTCTCTGAAATGAGCTAAATCAATGATAAAAACTAGGGATGTTCCGATCAGGTTTTTTTGCCCTCGAGTCCGAGTCATTTGATTTTGAGTATATCTGCCGATACCGAGTCCCGATCCGATACTTCTATAATACATAGAGAAAGCATAAAGAAGAGCGAAGAAACAGATACAGGATGTTCATTATTTTTTATTTAATTCAACTTATTTTAACATACAACTCTGTTAATAAACAGAGCACTTCTATGAGGAAGCTTGAACTATCATGTATAACATAATTTTTCTTCACTTTTGGACTTTAGTGCAACAGTAAATATAAAAAAAGTTTAATTTGTGCTATCTTGGCTGTAATGTCCTGCGCCTTCGCGCTGTCACAGGGCATTTTTTCTCTCCTCTCCAAACTCTCAGGTTTGTTTTCCACCTCTTGCAATCCCAAGTTTACATATCTCCCAGTTTGCTGTGGCAATGTTGTTAGGGCTGCACGCTAATCATTGCGCGATATGTTTTGCGCAGAGCCGTTGTTCACTGACGAGCAGCGCAAAATCACACTGATAATGAACCCGAATTTGCATCATCAGCTCATCAGTGAACAACGGCTTTGCGTAGTGAATGCGGCTCAATGTAAGATCACGCACCTGATGGAATTTACCGCTGAACCGGATTTACTGACAAGATGCGCAAAACATATCATGCGATTATTATCAGCCCTAAATGTAGTTGTCATCAGCTTTATAATACCTCCAGACCGCAGACATATGCTTCAAGCTGCTTCCGCGTTCTACTTTAAACCAATCGCGTCTCTGCAACAAAGCGATGTCATGCCGCACGCGTTGCTGTGTGGAGTCAAGAGGTCTAATTCTATGCCACCTCATAACTATAGATGTGTTAAAAAATTATGAGAATATATATACATATATATTCGAGTCCTGATCGGGAGGTAACGTCAGATTCCGATCGAGTCTGAAATCACGCGATCACTGAAAATTGCTCCACCACCAAACCTAAACCTCTTCATTTGTTGCCTCAAACCACTATTTTATTCTTAGAAAAAGCTAATCTAGTCACAGAACGCATTATCTATTGAGACAGAATATTTAACACTCTGAAAATAACCACTGTTGTGTTTTAATGGCTGCAGAAAAGGAACCGTTTTCAGAACCTCTTTCACAGCTTGTGGCATTCATGAGTCTTCACAGCAGGAAGTGAAGGCTACAGCCCACTGGTTTAGTTATGAGGGGCACATTAGAAATAAACTGCTTCCTCCAGATGGAATGTAGCTGGAATTGTTAGGATTGGGTTTTTTTGTACATGGAAATCAAAATTAGATACTCACCTGCCTTTAAAAGAGCGTCTTTACACAGGGATGCTGATTTAGCTTTTACTCCCATGGATTCGGTCAGACTTTCATCAACAGGTAATACCATCTGTGAAAACAGTTACACAGAAGATGGTCATGTTCTTTGTGACAGAGATTTAAATAGACGCAGCTGTACAAAATACGACATCTCATCTCTTTAGCAGAAGTGCTAGTTCTCTCTTTAAAATACAACTGAAAGTCAGTGTTGTTATTATGGACTACAACTGATAACTAAAACTAAAACAATTAGAACACATTCATTAAACATCCAAATAACATTGAAATAAAATTATTTGTTAAAAAAAATGAATTAAAACTATATAGACATATTGATAACACTTTACAAGAAGGCGTCATTTGTTAACATTAGTTACTGAATTAACTAACATGAACAAGCAAAGAACAATTCAAAGTACTAAGTTAAGTACTAATGTACTGTAGTTAAACAATAAACCTTATTATAAAGTGTTACTGACATATTGAGTGCTGTCAAACAATTAATCGCATCCAAAATAAGTTTTGGTTTACCTAATATGTGTGTGTATATGGTGTATATTTATTATGTATAAATGCATGTATATACATGAGGCAAATATGTTGTTAATATATTAAATATATTTTGCATTTAAAATAGAAGAACATAAATATATAAATGTATATACACGTGTAAATATTTTCAAAATATTATAAAAATATACTGTGTGTGTATGTACAGTGGGTACGGAAAGTATTCAGACCCCCTTAAATTTTTGTTATATTGCAGCCATTTGCTAAAATCCTTTAAGTTCATTTTTTTTATCCTCAATGTACACACAGCACCCCATGTTGACAGAAAATTACAGAATTGTTGAATGTTGTTGAAAAACTGAAATATCACATGGTCCTAAGTATGCTGTGACTCATTCATTTAACTCAGGTGCTGTCCATTTCTTCTGATCATCCTTGAGATGGTTCTACGCCTTCATGTGAGTCCAGCTGTGTTTGATTATGCAATGATCCTAAGCAACTATTCTAAAATGGCCCAGACACAGCCCTGACTTAAACCCAATTGAGCATCTCTGGAGAGACCTAAAAATGGCTGTCCACCAACGTTTACCATCCAACC
>JAUMHQ010000063.1:5318984-5330212 GCA_032361165.1 Enteromius paludinosus | reverse complement strand
GTCACCTACATCTTGGACGCCCTGGGGGTAAGCAAATAAACATCTAATTTTCATTTTTGGGTGAACTATCCCTTTAAGGTAACACTGCACCTTGATCACTTTATGATTGAATGGACTGCTGATACTCACCCAGACTGAACTCAAGCACCGGCTCATCAGGATCCTGACTGTTTCCTAAACACGTGAAACACCACACAGAGATTTCCTTTTTTATTAGATGTAAGCAAATTATAATGTTAATTGTCCGTTAAATGTTGAGATGTGTAGTCTTAGAGGAATAGTCTAGGTGAAATCTAAATGTTTATTTTAAGAATGTCCTCCACGTCTCACAGGATGTTGACTTTGAATGACAGAAAGAGGAACTTACTACACTGTATATCTAAGAAAATCGAGTCACATAGCAGAGGAATTTGACAAGTCATAACACAAATGAAAACATAAATAATAATTACATTATTGATTTAGACAATTTGTGCGTCTTATTTCCTATATATTTCCACTAGTGATTGGAAATAAGTTCAGTTTTGCCATTAAGCATATAATCGAAAAATATCGCCAACACAGTTTTTAGACAAATATATATTTCACGAGTTCGCGCTTCCTCAATCTAATAATACGGCGGACTCCGAGCCCAAGAGATTTGGGTGGCCCCCCGGGAGAAAGGCGCGAGAATGGCGGAGAAGGGGTGGTGGAGGGATTCACAAAAGACGAGATGCCGAAAGGAAGAAAACGGGCTTATTTATAGTGAGGAGAAATGAGTTTGATTGGGCGGCTGAGTGAGGGGATTGATTAGATAATGCGGCGCCAGGCATGGGTGATTTCGTTCACGTTCCATCCCGAAACTAATTTTGCAAGACGTCCCTTTGCAAAATGTCCCACAGTAGTCAACATTTGAAGTTAATCAAAGTTGCCCTAAGACAAGAATAGGTATTGTTGTTGATTTTAGGACAACTTTAATGAAAGATTTTGATCCACTTCGAATGTTGAATACTGTATATATAAATTTACATTGGAGAAATGTGAATCTATTGATAATTATGGTGTTTATATTTTCAGTATTTATATTGTATCTGCATTCAAAAGTCATACTGTGCGTTCACACCGCCGCAAAGTTTACAGGACTGGGTTTTCTGGAATCTGCTCAAGCGGTGGACTTCTACATTCTGATTAGTTGCCGCCGAACCACATCATAGCTCATTACCATAAAGTTGACTTGATTTCAACTCTCTTCGACGCTCTCGCCGTCCAAGACGCGCCGCTGCTTGCTGCCGGCTCACATTGAAAATGAATGACTTCCGGCCACTTTGACGCTCTCGCCGCCGGCGGTGTGAACGCACAGATACAATGAAAATTTGCATCAATATGAGAGTAAATAAAATATTACCGAATTAAAGTGCTTCAGAATTGAACTGACGATTCCTTTTAAATTCTATTTAATTTTGTGATTTCATTTTTGAGTGAGCTATTCCATATAGGTTTATTGTGGTATTACCATAGAAAATCATATGTCATATCTTTGTTTAAAAACAAAGCATGGGTTTTAAAAACTTTAAAAATGTATTACCTCACCATTGGTGCATGATAATGTCTGATAATGGTCACTACGGTATAAACTTCTGCTAGGCCTAAAGGCAAAGACACCACTTCATCAAGCTAATAATAATAATAATACCTGTTAGTGCCAAGCCCATCATCTCTGAGGACAAATCAAATGTGTTGGCTCGGTACACAGACCATGGCCTGTGGCGTGGACTGCGCTCTCTTCCCGCCATCTTGGCTCCAGTAACTTCAGTCACCGATGTAACTTACTCTTATTCCACCCACTTGTTGCCGATAAAGGTTTTCCAGTAATCCAGGCCCTGTTTCAGTCTCCAATTTTGAACTCTAAAAGCAGGAGAGAAAAGGGGACAAAAAGGATGAGTCAAGAAGATTTGCGTCACCATCTGTCTGGAGGCTGAGGAACCAGCGAGGGCTGTTAACCTGGGACAACCAAAGAATGAGACTTGTGCTTGATCTCAAACCACTATGTATGTCTCTGCATTATTTATATGGTTTCATATGAGGACATTTATAATTGAAGACAACAACAGAGCTGCAATCAGAGAGAGTCAGTGCCAGATAACTGTCTTATGTTTATGGATGGATAATTCATGATGTAGAGGAAATGTTTCACAAACAGGATGCTAACAAAGGATTCCCAATAACACGCAACTTCAGGCTGACACTTTATATAGACATAGGTAAATGAAGGAGCTGCATGCCTCAAATGACATGAATATACGACAGAATACAATCATTCTTATTCCACAATCATTAAGGCACATGAACTTATGAACCATCCGAGTATAGAAATTTCACTTGAGGTCAAAAGTTTGTATTTAAGATTATTAATGTTTTTGAGGAAGGTCATGTAAGCCTTTTGTGTGAAAACATTAATATTGCACATTATTACAATATAAAATAACTGTTTTCAATGATATATATTTAAATGTAATGCAATTATTATCCCAGTCTTCAGTGTCATGTGATCCTTCAGAAATCATTCTATAATAATAAATATTCATACATTCATAAATATTAAATATTTATTCTAATAATTTAATTATGAATAGTTATTTGATATTTAATTATTAGTAATGGCTCGTCTTTAAATGTTGGAATGGTAGTTTATCACACTTTTTTTACATTTATAATAAAAAGAGATGTTTTTGAGTAACGAAAATACTCACTGAAACTGAAAATACGGTTGCATGTTTTTCCCCCTGTCATCACTACGAACCAGCACCATTGACAGTGTCATTTATTGGCTCTGTCTGTTTAGTTTTAGTATAGTTCCTTAAAGCGAATATGCAAATAATGTACGCATACAAAATTAGTACAATAAAATTTCTGCAATTTCCGTGATGCAACTTCCCATTCTGAGTGTTTGGCTATGAAGAATGCAGCAAACTACAGTATGCTGGGATTGAATCCTGACACAGAGAGAGGAGACAGGGTGAATGAGGAGCATGCAAATACGCTAAATCCGTGGCGGATGGAAGGTTTTTGGCTGTGGCAGGCAAAGCAGCAGGTAGTGGGCAGCAGTCTGGGTCTGAAGGGGTGGACGACTGATTCTGACTCAGGCTCCAGCAAACACAACCAACAACCCACCAGCCATCCATCTGTCTTACTCAGTCCACCACACAGTCTATACCACAACGGGTTTATCATAATGTCTTCACAGCAATCAAGACTAGAAATGGCCATCATCAGAATACTCATCTCCTGCCTGCAGTTAAAGACCTCTATAAACTCCAGCAGAAGGTTTGATGATTACCACACTCACATTAGCCTTGACATTTCACGCTTATTAACCAGTCTTTGAAATGATTTCTCACAGACCTCATTCAGACTTGCATTCAATTACGATTTAAAAGAATCCGTCTTCATGCCAAATGCACCAATTTGATATGGATTTAAAAAAAAATATATATATATATATATGAAAGTGACTATGGTGAGATGTTTGTTGATGTTAACTACATCGTCGCTCACCTCAAGGATCTTGCTGTAGTCACTCAACTGAATCACTCACAGCAAACCACATATGTGACCCTGGACAAAAAAACAGTCATAAGTGTTAATTTTCCGAAATTAAGATTTATACATGAACTGAAAGCTGAATAAATAAGCTTCCAATTGATGTATCCATCCAATTTGGATAGATAGGGCAATATTTGACCAAGATACAACTATGAGAAAATCACCTTTAAAGTTGTCCAAATTAGATCTAATCAATGCATATTACTAATCAAAAATTAAGTTGTAATATATTTTCGGTAAGAAATGGACTAAATACCTTCATGGAACAGGATCTTTACTTATTATCCTAAGGATTTTTGGCAAAAAAGAAAAATCAATAATTTTGACCCAAACAATGTATTTTTGGCTATTGCTACAAATATACCCCAACGACTTAAGACTGGTTTTGTGGTCCAGGGTCACAAATGCATTTAAAAGATACAAGCTGCTTCTTCCACTCATTTAGTGAAATCATATTTTTGGAGTGGGGAATGAAAATAGGGGATGATTTTCTACAAAAATAAAATGGATAAAGTTTATGACCAGGGTTGGGTTGATAGACGATGCCATCGTCCATTGCCGATGGCCGATAGATAGCACGATGCTGAGCCGGCGTCTATCTATGGCAAATCTATGCCTTTAATAAGCGAGCACACCACTGATGCTGGCGAGCGCGGTAAATCATTTCCGCGAGAGGAAAACAGATGTACATGCGAAGAAACGGGGCCGCGAGCTCATTTCAAACCCTCGCGAGTGCTTGATGTGTCATCCGCGCGCAATTCAAGCACTCGCACGCGATCATCCCTGCACCCAATCTTCTCTCACCTGCTCGCGCGAACACTATTTTTGTCAGTCGTGGGGAGGGGCTTGGTGTTTTGGTTACAACTAAACAACCCCTCCCAACAACCACCGCCTACGACGATGATGCCCTCGCGATGTTTCACATTAGACATCGCCCAACCCTAATTGTTATGCTATATTACATTGTTATATTATGTTATATTTTATTATATTCATATTCGTATTTGGTGTTCATTGGTTATGAAATGACAAAGAATGCGTTAAACCCCTTATCTCCTCCCACAGGATGAGCTGGATCTCACCGAAAAACATAGAGAGGCCATGTTTGCCCTTCCTGCCGAGAAGAAATGGCAAATCTACTGTAGCAAGAAAAAGGTGAGTAATTGGCACTAGATAGGACTGGGCAGGGAGTCCCATCACAGATGGCTTTTCAATTTTCTGAAAGACCTGAACGTATAGCCTGGCATTGACCATGCATAGCAGTTTCCTAAAACAGCTCTGTTTCCTGCGGAGACATTTCATCTGGCTTGACCGTGGAGTTTGAAACTGAACAGCTAAATGTATGAACAGTCGTACTGTACATCCAAAAAAGGACCTAATGTAAACGTTGCTGCTTTAGCACAGGCTTGGCTTTGGGACAGAGAAGTGGTGTTGAGTGCATGGGTTTATTTTCACAGGACGTGTGATTTGGGTCTGAGGAGTGAGAGGTAACAGAACCCAGGCTGCCCTGACACACTCTGTAAACCCTCGTTTATAGGAGGCATTTACGCCAGTGGAACTGAAGCGCAAACCACACAGCAGTGGTCTGAGGTTTCTCTACAGTCACCTGGTCACGACACACCAGGGGAGCGCTCTTCAGCTGCTGACCTATTGTCCCCTAAAACACTTAAAAAATAATACTGTCAATCATTATGATGTTGAGCATTCACATTCATATATTAAAGCAAACATTTATGTTAATGTGTGATGGATCAAGGCTTTGTAAGCTTATACACTGGACGAGATGGAATTTCAGTTCATATTTTTATATTTTGAAGAGATCGTTCATACAAAAATTTAACATTCTGGCGTCATTTACTCACCCTCATGTCCATCCAAACCTGTTTGATTTTGGTTTGTCTGTGGAGCACTAAATAATAAAAGATAAAAATAATTAGCATTTTTTGATGTAGAGTGGAAGTCAGTTTATTCGTGTTCCCCAGAAAAATGATCAGATTTAAAGTCTTGTTAGTTTGATCTTGTGTTTTCATTGCCGTTTTGGATACACTCCTTTTTCAAATTGCCCGAAAAACCACCTCATGTACGGCTAAAAGCTTTTTTTGCGTTATATGTTTTTTTAATTTTTTATTTATTTATTTTAATTGATACATTTCTATTAGCTGTATTTTCAATCTGAACAATTTGAAGGGTAATGGAACTACTACTGCTACAGCTACTGCCAAATCTATATTTAATGCAACAAATACAAAGTAAAAAAACCAACAAGTTTGGTAATTTTTATATACTTCTCTGGAAGTCAGTTTCAATCACAGAATAAAAATTTGAATCTGTGGTCATTAGGACGCCGCAGAGAGTGGGACCCAGGGTTGGCACATGGGCTCTACGGCGCCCCATGGAACACAGTCACAAAACTTGATGTATAGCTCACATGTACTTTCACGTATTCATATGAAACTCTGTACACATATAGATCTCATTGAGACGATCAATTACGCGCACGGACAGTCAGAGCTCCGCCCAACAGGAAGCCCGCTATTCAGAGCTGTTTAAAAAACGCATGCTGTGGAATTTGATGTACTCCTCTGAGGATTTTCACCGGATTGCCACCAAACTCAGTGAACATGATCTTCAGACACTGGGGACGCTAAATTGCGTAGGGTTTTTTGATATCTCGAATGGTTTGCCTGTTGCAAGCCGATGAAATGATGGCGAAAAATGAGAAACAGGATGTGTCTAATAGCATCCGCATATGTTGACAGAGAGAGAGAGAAGAGAGAGTCAAGTGACTGAAAGTAACCCTCTAGCAGTAACCAGACTTTTGAACATTTCTTTACACACTAGGAAAGAAATCTGCATTTATTTATTTACTGCATTACAGCTTAAGCAGTTTCTTAGGCCTTAGGTTCTACTGACCTATGATAACTAGACTAAAGTTGTGTGTGTGTTTGACACTGTTGAAATAACCCTTTCATTGGTGTATCCCTTAAATCCTAACTGCTAGAGGGTAAATGCATGTGTCTACTGTGCATAGTTTCCTGATGCCATCGGGGTGGTGGATGCACTGATGCACCTATCGCTGCTTGCAGCTATATTTTTATTTTATTTTTCACCCAACCTGTCTCCGAAAAAAGAGGGTGCTGCATTATCCCAGCTCCATAAAACACTGAATGCAGTGTGTCAGCCAACTGCACCTGCAAGGGCTGAATCAGATCTCCTCCCAGTGGAGTTTTGGGGTTTCAGCAACATGTGGAACCAGCACCGTGCAATATAATGAGTGCTAAAACTACCGTCAAGATGTTGAGTCCAAAGTACATGTGAATGTCTGGTATGAAGTATGTCTGTTCATAATGAGATCTTTCTCACCCTTCGTTTTGGTTTCAAGCTATACTTTTATTAATCTTTTAAAAATAAAACCGTTTAGCTAAATTGTATAATTGCAGAATGTAGTTGTAAAACAATGGTGGGACTTGTTAAATAAGATTCCTGGAAGCTTATCGGCTCATGTGGTGCGTGAAACCCCCCAAAACATCCCCAATTCCCAATTCCAAACTTAGGCTGGCCAGCACAAGTCAATCTTAGCCTAAAAGAGCAAGCAGCTGCTATATTATAGACACTTGAGCATAGCACAAAACACTGTGGTATTGTTTCCCAACCCCAGGCTTTGTATTAAAAGCTTTAAAGAATCAGTTACTTTGGGAAAAGGCATGTTTTGGACTGAACTGTAGCCTTTTAACACTCTGCCAGAGCGTTTAACTCAACATTAGGAGTGGAGTAGTGCCGAATCACAGTGCCTTGTGTCTGTTTTCAGGTAACAGAAGCATCTCAAGCAAGGTGTCAGCTGTGGACACTAACACACATAAAACATATCAGTTCACAAGTGCTTTTGGATTGTTGGAAGCGATTTTGTGGGAATCGCAGTGGTTAGATAAGCCACGTTCTCACACATTGGGGCTGTGGAAGTGCTTGAGAACCTGGCGGTACAAAGAGATCTGTGTTGCTGTGGAGGACAGTTCAGTGTCTGACTCGATCGTTCTATCGTTTTATCAATCTATCGTTCTATTGTTCCTTCGTTTTATCTATATATCTATCGTTTTATCTATCTATCGTTCTATAATATTAGCATTCTGTCTATATTGTTTTTTTCTATCATTCTGCTTGTTTATTGCTGTATCATTCTTTTTATTGTTCTATCTGCCATTCTGTCTATTTACCTATCTATCCAAACCGATTGTGCATATAATAATTGTTAAAAAAATGTATTTATATTTTTCAGATTTTATTTTATTTTATTAGTTGTAAGTTGAAAATGTTTGTCTGTTTATATAAATGTATGTTTAGATGATTTCAGTTGAGTTTTTTTCTACAGGAACAGGAAGAGAATAAGGGGGCAACCAGCTGGCCTGAGTACTACATTGATCAGATCAATTCTATGGCTGCTGTAAGTATGACTAACAAACCAGACAGCAAATAATGAACACTTCCCTGACCACACTCATTTCCTTCTTTGCCCTGAGGACAGAAAAATCTCTTAGTCAAGCGGGAGTCATTAAACTCACATATGTTGCCCTTAAGGAAGTTGTTGGGGATGTAGGTGTTTATCGAGTGGTAAACAACTATAAATATTTCATAGGGCAAAGTCTGCTGATGCTCACATAATTGGTGAAACTATAAATTCATTCGCATGTTATAGCACACTTTTTCTTTTGTATTAGACGTTTTTGTGGCAATTTTATTTTTACAGTTTATGTGCAGTTAGATAATTTAATAAAACTTTATCTGGCAAACTTTGGACAGCTCATTAATTATTTGCCTCCGTATTGCCTCTCACCACCAGAGGAAGTCCCTGCTGGCCCTAGAGAAGGAGGATGAGGAGGAGAGGAATAAGACCATAGAGAGCTTGAAAACCGCTCTCCGCACACAGCCAATGAGGTACTGCCACACACACACACACACACACACTAATGGTCATTCCTTGACAGTATAATTCTTGTTAATTAGTCTATTTAAGCACATTGCCTTATACATGGCTGTGTGCAAATGCAGTGTCTCTCTTTCACTAAGTGCTTCATTAAATAATAAGTGCATATACTTTGTCTTTGGAGAGTATTAGATCTAATGCTCTATTCCTCTTGTGTGGAGTCTGATTTGTTTATGCTCTATGCATAATAATAATAAAGTGCATCTCATTAAAAAATCTGATATTTCACCAATATCAATAGGAAAAAATCGAAAAAGCATAAATTTTTTATTAATTTCATTATTTTCACTGTTCATTTATCTTTTTCCAATTTATTTTTTCTTCAGTTTTTGCACAGAATATTCAATTCTCTTTGAATGATGATTAGCATGAATGCTTTAGCACTACTAATAGAAAGTATTTGTCATCCCAATAGTAAAACTCATATTTGAAATTTAAAAGAAGCTTCTAAAGGATTTTGAACAACTTTTAAGCATATTGTATTGAATTATTTAGATTAATTCCAAGTTTAGTGAAATAAAGTGCTTTTAAAGGCATAGTGACTGCTGCTGAAATGTTCAAAATGTAAAAAATCACTGTCCCTTAGAGACCATTTACAGGGCCAGAGACTTAATTTTGCTTGGCCCTCCATCATGGTAGGAAAGGCCTCAGCAACTTCTCTCATGCAGTCGACTCTGAAGCTACAGCAGAAATTGCACTTAAAATTCAGGACATTAAATTTAAGTTTTCCATGTGTTCTTCTACCTGAGTCTAAATGTTTTTTGATCCGCTTGGCCTGACCTCTGTGGTGCTCCTCTAGGTTTGTAACACGCTTCATAGACCTCGATGGACTTACATGCATCTTGAACTTCCTGAAAACCATGGACTACGAGACCACAGAGTCTCAGATCCACACCTCGCTGATCGGCTGCATTAAAGCCCTGATGAACAACTCTCAGGGGCGTGCCCATGTGCTCGCACATTCAGAAAGCATCAACATCATTGCTCAGAGCTTAGCCACTGAGAACATCAAGACCAAAGTGGCCGTTCTGGAGATCATGGGGGCTGTTTGCTTGGTGCCCGGAGGACACAAGAAAATCCTTGAAGCCATGTTGCACTATCAGAAGTTTGCCTGTGAACGGACGCGATTTCAGGTGGGTGGACAATTCAAGACTTGGCGGTTTCCCTCACTGGGCCTCACTTTTTAAACATAAATCATTCATAAAACCAATTGTTCATAAATTGTTCCTTTTTGAATTGAACGCAACGATTTACACAGCAATTCGTTCTGCTTTTGTTTCACAAATAAGGCCATTGAGACTTATGAATGAAATATTAAGAGGTCTTTCGCCTTTGTTGTTCTCATTCTTTCTCCCCTTGTTCTCGGTTTTCGCACAGACCCTTCTAAATGACTTGGACAAGAGTACGGGCCGCTACAGAGATGAGGTGAACCTCAAGACGGCAATCATGTCTTTCATCAACGCAATCCTCAGTCAAGGAGCAGGGGAGGTAAGCGCTACTTTCTCTACATCTGCATCTCATTAGATTCAAATCATCCAAGAGTTTCTCCATGACTTCCAACGTTTCATTTACAGAGCAGTTTTGAGTTCAGAATTCATTTGCGGTATGAATTTCTAATGCTGGGCATCCAACCAGTGATTGATAAATTACGGTCCCATGAAAACTCCACGTTAGATCGGTAAGTGCTGTATTTTGAGACGCATCATCCTCAAGTACTTGGCGGGGTTTTGTTGAGCTTAACATGCAGTCGTCTTTTATTACTCTTCAGGCATTTGGACTTCTTTGAGATGCTGCGAAATGATGATGAATTAGCCCTCGCTAAGCGGTTTGAAAATGTAAGCTTGCTGTCTTAATTTGCCTCCAAGTAAAGGTGATTTTTTTTTTTGTTTTTGTTTTTTTTGTTCAATAGTAATTTCATTGTCTCCTTTTTTTGTTTTGTTTCAGGTTCATATAGACACTAAAAGTGCTACTCAGGTCTTTGATCTCATTCGGAAGAGAATAAACCACACGGATGCTTTCCCACACTTTATGTCCGTCTTACAGCACTGTCTTCATATGCCTTGTGAGTGATGTCATGTCCTCTGACCCCGCCACAACAGTGTGAACAAACATGCATCATAATATTACCACATTATAGTCACTAAAGAGTACAAAATAATACCATGACATATCAGTTTTTAGCATGGTTCTATAGTAATGCTATGTGTTTTGGAACGTTTTATGAAAAGTAATTAAAAGTAAAAAGTTTTTAATTGTTATATAAAATGAATTAATGCAATTTTCAAAATTTTAAACAATCAAGTTTTTTCATTGTGGATTCCAGTTAATCTCAATCAAAATGTAATTTGGTTATTTTTAATGTTAAAATACAGCTAGCCAACACAACATAATAAAAACATGATTACATAATACACAACCATGCTTTTTGGACCTTTAAAAAAAAAAAAGAATTAAAGGTTTTTGCACATAAACTACTCTTACTTACTTTAAGGAAATTATACTGTATGGGCCGGTTTCCTGGATAGGAATTGGATTAAGCCAGGACTAGACCTTTGCTAGTTAAGGACATTGAAGAATTTTTTAGAAACATTTCTTACAAAAATGCATTATCTGTGAGCATTTTAAGACCAAACAATGGCAATGATGTATTTTAAGATATCTCAGTGCA
>JAUMHQ010000063.1:5298863-5315491 GCA_032361165.1 Enteromius paludinosus | reverse complement strand
TTAAAATAATGTTGTCAGTTAACTGGTTAATAATCGGTGAACGAGCGTCGGTTGTCGGTTATGAGAAATAACCGAAACGAGCATCCCTAATTTATTATGAAATGGTGCACCTCTCAACTTTCATATACACAAAACTATCAAGACAAAGTCTTTCTATGATAAAAAAAGGCCATCTTTAATACAAATAGTTCATCCAAAAATAATAATTTTTATTTATATTATATATTAGGCTGCATTTACCCATCCTCTTGTCATTTGAAAACTATATGCTGCATTATTTCCCATAAACAACTAAATACATATTCTGAAGAATCTTTACACAGCTCCTTGTCATAAAAACAAAAACAGCAAGCTCCACCATCAAAGTAGTTCATATGACACATGCATAAGTCTGGAAACAGTCTGGTTTCCATGTGTTTAATAAACAAGCATGACACAGCAGCCCAAATATGTGTAATCGATAATGATGTGAATATTGAATGGTGACAGTATTCATTTTCGGCTTTACATATATATATATATATATAAAAACAGAACCTGCTCCGTAAACACAGACAAAACCAAATGAGTTTTAGCTATTTAATATCTGTTTTGATTGGCCTTATATCAGTTGTAATTAAAGCAATTATAATCATAATGAACAGCCATTTCTTTTTAATGATGAGTCACTGCCTGGGTGAGAACAGGATTATCCATGCTCTTCTTTCATCTCTAGACCTTACATCATTTCTTCCGGCTGAGCGAATTCTGCTTCTCCTATGAACGAGCAGCCAATCTCCCCTCCAATATGGTTTGTTGCTGTCCATGACAGCTGAATAGTATAAAGATGTCATAACAAGTCAAAAAGGGCAGACTTGTACAGAAGACGTACAGTAGCAGCGATGAGAGTAGCATATGTGCTGTATTTCTGTTCCATGCACGAATCGGCACAACAACAGTAAAGCACTTGTCACTGGCAGCACAATAAAAAACCCATGAACTTCAGGTTCGTGGACCACTGTGACAATGTTCAGACAATGAAAATTATTTGTTTTAAACCTACGCAGCAGCAGTTTGTAAAGGCCAGTGAGTACCTCTTGCAGTGAGAGGTTTATTGAATAGACAGTGGAATAAACTACGAGCCTAAATGTCTGATCGGTTCATATCCGAGCAAATGCTCTGAGGGAATAGAAACAAAGCCTCCAGGCTTTTTTTTTACAAGACATTGAAACATAACACGATTCCCTTTTACTTCGCTTTTTTCTTTATTATTAGTTTTCAGGCCAACTAGTTAGTTGTAATAAATTAATCTTTGCATTATCATTCCCTGGAAGGCTTTGGTTGTATAATTGCTGCATCTTTCACTTCTCAGTGGTGCCATTAATCCAGGAACTGATTAGAATATTAAAGAATAGTGAAGTTTTCATACATTTAACAACAAAAGCGGATTACATTAGAAAAGGCACTCCTATAAAGAACAACTTTTAGAGAAACAACTAGGCCCTTTTAATGAATGACTTAAAAAAGGGACAGCTCTGCGTCTTTTTATTATGCTGATTACGACGTACTATGTTGGACTTGGGTTGATGCCCAGATGAGACAAATAAACCAGGCCTGGCTCTCAATGTAAACATTGCCTCTGACACTGCACACATTCCTGCTATATATAGTATGCAAAAAGCTGTATGTGAGCAGAGTTGTAGGCCTATTTAAAATCACAATATTTATAAAACAGTAGGGAGAAATACCTGAGACGATTTATTATTTCTGGTGAGATTCTGAAGTGTGTGCCTCCTATGGACACTTCACCATCTCATAAGTCCACAGGAGAGGATTTGTGAATGAGTAAAGCAACACAACGATGGTAAACTCAATATGACAGATGTAGTACCTCTAGATTTCATTCATACTATATAAAACATATTTTTTTTAATAGCTGCAAAATAAATAGCCTACTAATCCACATAACTACCTCTTGGGTTTTTTTAAGCATCAAATCAATTCAGACTGATTCATAATTGCTTTTGACTCAAAAAGACTGATAAATTAATTAAAAACACATTTGCTTACTCACTGCCAGCAGCCAAAGCATGCCCCAGCTGATTCCTTTACCTCCAGAAACATTATTGGAGCATCCTGCAACATAATTCAGCGACTGCAGCAGCAAAAGCTGAGTGCATCTCGACAGCTCAAAACATCTCGGCAGGGTTAATGCACCCGTGACGAAACATAAAGCGTGATGACGACTGAATTGACGATTTCTTCCTCCGTTATGTCTTATAATAGCACTATAGCGCAAGAAAAACATTTGTAAACACAGCGGCCGAGCTGCCAGTCATCACTCAAACACAATTTCTCAAATCACCATATCACCTTCTGTGTGCTTATCAAAAGAAAATTGATTCTCTTTTCCTCAATGCTTCCTTCCACGCGTTAAACTATGCACTACCACCATGACACGGCAGGGCAGCAAACATCACCAGCTTTTAAAAATGCAGCAGGGATAACTTACGTTTCATTCACCGATATGCTCCATGATTTTAAGGCAGGAATCGGACCGCTGTTTTGATGCACGGCGATCTCCCCAGTTCTTCGACTTGCGCTGCATTCTGGACTCGCCCTGGGGTGACGTCACCGCGCATTACGTCAGTAGTTGTTGCTCCACGGCTCCGCCTCGTTCACGGAGAACGTGCAATTGTTCGCGTAAGATTACAAAAAAAAGTAGTGTATTAATTTTGTTTATTCGTCTGAGTGTATTAAAGAGCGTCTCGTGAAAATGTTTCCGATGCATGATTTACTGACATAAACGAGCGCGTGACAAGCAAGAAAACGGAAGACCTTGACTGCCATCTAGTGGTAACAGCGTTAAGCACCTCAACACAATAAAACAAAGGTGGATGCAATGAAATTTAAATTCTACGTATACTATTCCATTCTGTAGCACTTGTCATAATAGCATTTGTTATGCTATTGTATAAGCATGCACGATGCAATTTGTTATTATAGCAATGCTATAGGCTATATAAATTGAATAAAGGTGAAATAAGCTTAGTTTTTTAAGAGTAGGTTTTATGCATAACGTTACAAATAATAATAATAATAATAATAATAATAATAATAGATTGCATAATTCTTATTCATGAACTCTAAACTACCTTTATTTTAATAACTGCAGTTAATGTCATGGCGGAAACTACCCCAATGCTTATTTGTAATAGAGATGCACCAATGCACTCATTTTGAACGCAATGCTCGTTTTTCCACTTCGTAGGAGTTTTACTTCAGAAGTGTTTGTTATGGCAGAGAGGAACAGGTTACCTCCATTTTACAAATACATTTTTTTCTGAGAACTAGAGGAAGCGAAACTATTTCTAAGGAAAGGACAGACAGGTGTGGCGTTAGTCGTCGACCGGTCCCCATCTGACCCCATACCTGCTTACTGAGACGCAGCCAAAACTCAGTCAAGAGTGTGGGGCGATTAGATGAAGGGAACACTTTTAAAATGCACTTTTAATTCTTCACATATTTTCTACGTGTCTGGCATATTCATGCATTTTAAGAAAATATGATGAGTAATTTTAATGAGAGGTCGCCATTAAAATTTTTGATTTTGTGCGTAATTTGCGTTGCATCTCTTGGACACGGAGAAAACGTCTATGTACCGACTCCAGCTTCTCCATCTAAACTTCCTCCTTGGAGCCCGCTGGAGGAGACTGATCCTGACCCCGACCCAGGTGAAACCACCCAAGCGGGATTGAACTACCCTCGCATTCAGATCCCGTTTGAGATTACTTTATGGGTGCTACTTGTGTCCTTCGCTAAAATAGGTAAGCGATTACACTTTCTAGTCAAGCTGTTTTAACATATATTCTTCCAGAACACCCACTAGTCACTACTAATTGCTACCAAGTAACGTTAGTCTAGTAGCCTACTGATTCTATATTTCAGTTTTGTTAGCAGCAGATATTTTCATGATATTTTATATCCTGTTGCTTGTGAAACATGCAGGTTGTTATAGCAACATCTCTTTTCAATAGACTTTTTGGCCCCACTTTATATTAGTTGGCCTTATTTAAATTAATAATTTAGTACAATGCACTTATATTGTGTACATACATTGTACTTATATTTTAAAAAATACGTCTGTAATTCATTACTGTAATAATGCTTACACCTTAACCCTCTCTTGAAACTAACCCAACCTGTCCCTAACCTTACCCGTATCCTACTTCAATAGGAGTAAAAGTGTTTTGCAATGCAGTATGACCACAATAAGTACATTATATTTATTTTTTGATGTAGTAGCTAAGGCGACCTAACATAAAGTGTGACAGACGTTTTTAGTCCGAAAGGCAACTTTATTCTATTTTTATTAGAATCTTAATAATGAAATTTTTAAAAATGGTAAAAAGATAGGCCTATAACAAATATTACTATAGAATATAAAAAGTAGGAAATAGATTAGGAAATTAGATTTAAGGATGAAAGAATAGGGTACTTTTAAAATATTTTCCCCTTTTTAACCACACACACACACTAAGTAACAACGAGTATTGTTTTTTTCTTAACAGGTTTCCATCTTTACCATAAGATCACGGTCTGGGTGCCAGAGTCATGTTTGCTGATCTCCATTGGTCTCTTAGTCGGAGGCATCATGCACTCGTTGCACGAGAAGCCTCCAGCAGTGCTTACCTCCAATGCCTTTTTCCTTTATATGTTGCCACCCATTGTTCTAGACTCAGGCTACTTCATGCCCACTCGGCCGTTCTTTGAGAACTTCGGCACGGTGCTGTGGTTTGCTGTTGTTGGCACCTTGTGGAATTCTATTGGCATTGGCATCTCTCTGTTTGTTGTCTGCCAGATCGAGGCGTTTGCTGTGCAGGACATTACGCTGCAGGAGAACCTCCTCTTCGCCTCCATCATATCAGCCGTAGAACCGGTGGCTGTGCTCACTGTGTTTGAGGACATCAGTGTCCATGAGCAGCTCTACATTGTGGTATTTGGAGAGTGCCTGTTCAATGATGCTGTTACTGTGGTAAGGGATGTGCGAACAAGATTTGTAGATGTGTTAAACCAAGTCATGAAGGTTTTAAATAAAAAAAAATAGTGATTCAGCATAAGAATCATTTTGGATCCCCCAAAGAACCTTTCAGTAAAGTACCTTACAGTAAAGAAACGGCAGTTATGGTTGCCAGAATTTGTCCGTAAAAAATAGTTTAGGTGTTATGGTTTTATGTTAAAGGGGTCATACGGTGGTCCATGCACTTTTTCAAACTGTTTGGACTGAAATGTGTGTTGGGAGTGTGTGTACACAACCACCCTACAATGATACAAAGATCCACAAGTATTTTTATTAAATTAAAAGAAGAATAAGTTGCCCTATCTGAAATCAAGCCATTCTCAAATGCATGAGGGAGGCCACTCCCACAATAGTTGATTGACAGCAGCGTGTCTCAAAGACTGAACTGGTGTCTTACCTCACGCCAGTTTCACACTGCATGCGTCAGCAGGGCGTGAGCAGCGCATATTTTTTTTGCCGCCCATGTTAACAGATGAGTGCAGAGCAGAAGCGTCAGTGCCGCGATAATTTCGGCGTCGAGTCTATTTTTGCTGCGCCGCTGTCGCTGAATTAAAGTGACAGTGCGTTGTTCTTGATCTAAACTGACGCGATCAACTTGAAAAGTAACAGATTTTACCATAAAATCGTGGAATTTATGTTTTTCGTGTTTCACACTCACCATAATAATATGTATTATATAGAGTTTTTTCCCAAACTTCAAAGGTCTGTTAAATGAATAAAACTAGAGGCATTTCTTAGCTTTAAGATTCGTTTTTCAATTCAATTATGAAATCCAAATACACTTTTTTGTTGGAAATCTTTCCTAATTTTGTCTTGAATCTCAAAGTGTAACCTATTCAATCTAGAATCTGCACGCAAGCCTTCCTTTGCATGGCAAAATATAACATTTCTTATACAAAATGTGAGAAGGGTCAGACATAGTTTTTGCTGACAGGCTCTGCTATTTTTTCATGTACAAATATTGAGAACTTTGCTCAAGTTTATTGTGTAAACTATAATAAGGCAGTCGCACAAGAAAGTATGCTGGCAATAACATAAATTAAAGCACACAACGTTCGGAGAAGAATGCTGGAAAATACGACAGAAATAACCTGCTTATCTATAGTCTACTGCAGTACAAGCCGCGGTTCAGCTGCGCGCGACAAACGCTGGCAGTGTAAAAAACAGAAACGCCGCGCACCGCTCACGCGCTGCTTATGCCCTGCTGACGCGTGCAGTGTGAAACCGGCGTTAGACCCGCCCTAAGGGAGCCGTCATCAGACCGAGACGCAGAGACAAGCAAGACTCCTAAGAGATTGAGGTGTTATGTTTGGTTCTGAAGGTAAACGCACCCTTGGTCAACCGAAATGCGTTTATGTTCACTTGAATCTTTGCAAATCACCTTTCCTAATAATGTGCTAATTAGCAAGTTTCACTATTGACACGGCTAAAAAAAGATCTTCCGAGAGCGCCTCGGAAAAGAAGGCGGAAATCAGCGGAGCTCGTGAAGATTTAAAGGGGAAGTACACAGAACAGAGTGATTTCTAAAGAGCTGTTTATGACCGTGTAAAATTAGCGTTTTTTACACTATCTTTTAGAAATTTTAAAGCAATCTATATTACAAACTTTCCATTAAGATCCTAAAGAATCAAATTAACTCATGGAAAATTGGCTTTGTATGACCACTTTAAATACCGTAATTTCATTAACTGATATAATGTTAACATACCAACCTATTGAAGTACTGACATCTATTTTGTACCTCTGAAATACACTGATGAGCACCAAATGCAGTCACATGATGAACCAAAGCCAATAACAAGCAGCTTTTAAATTGAATATATATAGAAGGAGCTCATTGTCATTCACACCAATACTAAACACCATCATAGTGAGACTCATTAAACTGAAATATGCAATAAAATTAATTTAACAACATTACATGTAACATACAACCCTAATAAACGTCACTGATAAGAAAGAAAAACTAAGAAGAAACAAAATTTCCGTAAATTTGACAGGAATTTACCAAGAATTCAACAGGTTTTTACCATAGCATTTTTACAGTTAAAATCACTTTGTCATTTTTACAGCAAACAGTGTGAAAAACATTTAAATTATTTAAAGAATCCTTTGCACTATAAAAAACATTTTGAGCAATGGAACAGTTCTATTGATGTTAAAGGTTATGAGTGGAAACATCAATGCCAATAAAGAACTTTTATTTTTAAGAATATGTTAGACTTATATATTGCCTCACTTTCTGTAGGAGAATGCTTGAAACTTGCTGTTATCAGAAATCAGTCAGAAATATTCTTCAATCAAGAACTGTTTTAAAGACCTTGTACGTCTGCAGGCAGACAAGTTATATCATTCATCTCAATGTATCACAATTAGTTTTAAAAGAAATATGCTTGTATAGCTTATCCTTTCAAATCTCGCCCTGGTAACACATTCCTTGAAATCCGAAACTCAACGCAAAACAGTTTAATTACTGAGTCATTTGATACAAGCGGAAACAGTATGGTAAACACAATGTGGGTGAACAATGTTGTTTTATTTTTATTGTGTTAAACATTAATTAAACACATTTCGTAAAAGCATAAAAAATATGCAATGAATATTAGTAAAATAAGTAAATTAGCCAATTTTGGTTATTAAAATTAAACAAACGGTTGCGGAAATGAGTGCACACTTGATTCAATTCAGTAATTTTCAATAATTTTCAAAGTTTTAAAGCATCATTTTTGCTGACTACTGTACTTATGGCTTTTTATTGTCTAATTCAGATGGTTTGATCCCTTTGGCAAGTAGTCTTGGTGAATGTTTTACTCTGTGTGATGTTCATCATGTGTTAATCATCGCATTTGTACTTGTAATTTGGTTAATTTAGCACATATTTTAATTCTATAATTTTGTTTTGTGAATCAGGGAAAGCATTGTAAACTTAAGTACATTGTAGATCCATTGAAACTGTGCTTTTTGGAAACGCAGCCCAGATAGTGTATTATTCATGTATAACTAGTTCTTGTTGTCTATTTTAGGTGCTCTATAATCTTTTCAATCATGTAGCAGCGATGGACGTGGTTGAAGCCGGAGATGTTTTTTTGGACATAGGTAAATTTTTTGTGGTCGGTTTGGGAGGTATGATTTTCGGCGTATTGTTCGGCTTTATGGCAGCGTTCACCACACGCTTTACAGAAAAAGTGAGAGAGCTCGAGCCTCTAATCATCTTCTTGTACAGCTACCTGGCCTACCTCATAGCTGAACTCCTTGGCATCTCCAGCATCATGGCGTACGTAAGGACAGCTGACTGAATTTTTGAAGAAAATAAAAAAAGTAATTAGCGCTGTTTTGGCTTTTTTTCTGAATGTTGTGTTCCTCTTTCTACAGTATTGTAATCTGCGCCTTGTCGATGAAGTATTATGTTGAGGAGAATGTATCCCAGCACTCCTGCACCACTATTCGGCATGTCATTAAGATGGTTGGAAGTGTGTCGGAAACTCTGATCTTCTTCTTTCTGGGTGTTGTTACCATAACAACAGAGCACGAGTGGAACTGGGGCTACATCCTCTTTACTCTGCTGTTTGCTTTTCTCTGGAGAGGCCTTGGTATGGGAGATCATTTGTGGATTATGAAGAATTCCCAAATTACTAGCAGGATGTTTTTTTATTGTCAGCGGTTACAATTAAACAAACAATTAAATAAACCCCCACCTTAAGAAAAAAATATGCTATTCACTGCATCTATTATAATTTGCAGAAAAAAACATAAGTATATGTATTGAACTTTAATGGAGCAAAATAATGATTCTTTTTTTTTAATTAAATAAGCCTTTAACTAAGCATTTGAGTGACTCTCGAGTGCAACTTAAATCTACAACATTAAAAAAAAAACATATAATATTAGATGAAGTAAACACATCACGCGCACGATCACGTAAAAGATATGCATCTTGAAAAGTGAAAGTTTTGGAAAACAATTTTGTGTCATCTAGTGGTTGAGATGAAAATAATATCCTTCTGTCCCAGGGCGCCTTTAGCCATGTTGTATAGCAGAGGTCATCAAACTCAGTCCTGGAGGGCCGGTGTCCGAGTTTAGCTCCAACCCTAATCAAACACACCTGAAGCAGCTAATCAAGGTCTTATTGAGTATACTCCACTTCCAGGCAGGTGTGTTGAGGAAAGTTGGAGCAAAACTCTGCAGGACACCGGCCCCAGGACTGAGTTTGATGACCCCTGTTGTATAGTATAACAAATAGTAACTCAAAATTGCCAGTTACTTTGTTGTTGTTTTTTGCTCCACCAACAGTAATAGTTTCAATCAAAGCACTATCATTCATTGCATCTTCAAGCAACATGGTTGTAGTTCATTATGGAACCAATCATTTTTTGAGCGTTTTATTGAATAAATGAAGCATTAGCGTTAGTTTTGGCAAGTCACATGAGTCAAGCTTGCATCAGCTGATCACAGCTACCTATAGGAATATGACACCTATCATGGCATTCCTATATAAGCTCATTTCAGTATTAATCAGCAGCTTTTCTGCTTGATCAAAAGCAAATGACCCTCCTTCATCCCCAGCTCCACCTTTTGCACAGGACTTGGCTTTCTGATATAGCTTGCTAAATCAGGGGCCGGTTGCATAAAAGGTTAAGACTAGTCTTAAAACTTAGTCAGCTAAATTTTTCTTTAAGATTGGTCACAGTTATTTAAAATTCAGTTACATAAAAATGTATATTAGTATAAGGTTAATACAAAAAATAAAACCGATTAATCTTGGCTAACTGCTAGTTGGTCAGAGCAGCTCTTAAGACACTGTCTTTACATGAAGGCTAAGTTTATGCAACTGGCCCCAGACTCCTGTATCCAATCCTGTATGGAATATAATATGAATGTGTGTAGTATGAATGGAATCTGGAATGTTTCATCCAGGAATTTTTTACCTACTCTTTTATAAGTATTTGGAATTTGGATATATTTAATATAATATTTTTCACCTACTATACAGAAGGGAAGTATGCAGTGTTTCAGATGCAAACATTATTGTTTTGTTACAAGTATAAATCAGCATTTTGAATGCTGTTGAGAAGAATAGGATGTAACTTAATAAAATACATTTTTTTAGCCGTTGTTAAATGACAGAATTATTTGTGTTACTTGCAAAAATGTAACATATTTTCCGTTTTCTTTAGGAATCCTGGTCCTAACACAGATCATTAACCCCTTCCGCACAATTCCCTTCAACTTCAAAGATCAGTTTGGTTTGGCCTATGGTGGGCTGAGAGGAGCTGTGTCCTTCGCCTTGGCCTTCACGCTCCCAGACAGCATTGGTCGCAAGAATCTGTTCATCACAGGCACGATTGTCATCATCATCTTCACAGTGTTCATTCAGGTACTGTATCTTCTCATAACAGTGAATGTGTATTGCTTTAGGTGTGCTTGTGTGCGAACTAGCCAAGAATAACTTTTTATAATTCATGTTTACAAGATGCAGTTTCCCATAACTGGAGCTAGACTGTTGATTCATCAACTCATTAGTAGCTGATTCACCACTGTGTCGCCTTGGAGCATTTCTGAGATATTGAGCTTCAAAGTTTTCGCATTCCATAGAGTTCTGTAGAACACTTTTTGTTTTCTAAAAAAGGGCCAAAATGTACACACCTTACATAGGAAACATCATTTCTAATCTTTGTTCTGCTCCATTGAGGTCAGTAGAAGCTTCACTCTTAACTTATTACACCAATTTATTTCCTTAATAACATTTATTAATATTTTTGTGGAAACTGTGATACGTTTTCAGGATTCTTTAGATGAAGAGAGAGCTCAAAAACAGCATCTATTTGAAATAGAAATCATTTGAAACATTATACATGTCTTCAATGTCATTTTTGATTAATTGAATGCTTTCTCCTGAATAAAAGTGTTAATGCTTTAATAAAAAAGTTGTGGTGTCCAGTATCCAAATGCTATTTATCTTCGCAGGGAATTACTATAAGACCTCTTCTAAAATTAATGAATGTTCGTAGGACAAATCGAAACTTGGAGGCCATCAATGTTGAGATTCACAAGAGGGTATGTCTTAAGTGGTTTCATTTATTTAATTTAAACATGCTTAATCTTTCAGACGTTCAGAATTCAGACGTAACCTACAGTACGCTCCCACTCATCCTCCCATCTTTCCTCTGTAGTGTCCTCCGCTCTTTCCTCTACAACCCTTTTCTCATCTCTGGATTTTAATGCAGCTACCGACACTTTATGCTCCACCTTAACCTCCTGCCTAGACGATATATGTCCTCTCTCGTCTAGGCCTGCACGGGCCATCCCCGGGCACCCCCGGGCTCTCCGATGTTCTCCGGGAACAAACATCGGTCCATACTCAGGGCAGCGGAGAGAAAATTGCGCAATTCTTAAGATCCATCTGACTTGAAGATGTATCAGTCTTTGCTTTCATCCTTCTCTGCGCAAGTCCATACTGCCAAATCCTCATACTTCCACACCAAGATCAACAATGCTCAAGACACATGTAACCTCTTCAAAACATTCAACTCGCTCCTCTGCCCACCAGCTCCACCTCCCACCACTTATATAACTGCAGATGATTTCGCTACCTTCTTTTTGGACAAAACTGCAACTATCAGCAGCCAGTTATCAGCTCCATGCATACAGGGACTACTACAGACAACACCCACAGCTAAGACCCCACTCTTCTCCTTCTGTCCGCTCTCGGAGGCAGAAGTATCCAAACTTCTCCTTTCCAGCCATCCTACAACATGCCCTCTAGATCCAATCTGCTCTCACTTTCTCCAAGCAATCTCTCCCACACTCCTACCAGCACTTACACACATCATCAACACATCTCTCCTCACAGGCACTTTCCCCACTGCATTCAAGCAGGCTCGGGTAACCCTGCTGCTCAAAAAACCTACATTAAACAATTAACAGATAACTATAGACCGATCTCTCTCCTTCCATTCATAGCAAAAACACTTAAACGAGTCGTTTCTAACCAAGTATCGCTATTTCTCACACAGAACAGATTAAAAGATACTGATCAATAAGAGTTCAGGAGCGGCCACTCAATTGAAGTTGCATTATTGTTAGTTTTCGAAGCCCTGCGGGTTGCAAAAGCCAACTCCAGATCATCAGTACTCGTTCTGCTAGATCGTTCTTCTGCTTTTGACACGGTAAATCATTAGATCCTTCTGTCCACACTCTCATCACTGGGTATCACATTCCACTTCCTATCTCACAGATAGATCCTTCAGAGTGGCCTTGGGAGGGGAGGTATCCATAGACTGTACACAACATCTCTGGGGCCCGTCATACAGGCACATGGCTTCTCTTACCACTGCTATGCTGATGACACACAACTCTATCTTTAATTTCAACCAGATGATCCAACGGTAGCTGCACAGATCTCCGGCTGCTTGGCGGACATCTCAAAGTGGATGAAAGAACATCATCTACAGCTCAACCTGGCAAAGACTGAGATCCTCATTTTCTCTGCAACTCCAACTCTACAGCATGATTTCACCATCCATTTGGATTCATTAACTATTACCCCATCAACTTCAGCCAGAAATCTAGATGTTATCTTCGATGACCGCCTCTCCTTCAAAGACCATATTGCTAAAACTGCCCGATCTTGCAGGTTTGCCCTTCACAACATTAGAAAGATCAGGCCATTTCTTACAGAGCAGGCCACTCAACTTCTTATCCAGGCCCTGGTCATCTCCAGGCTGGACTACTGCAATGCTCTTCTAGCCGGTCCTCCCTCCTGCACAATCAAACCTCTACAAATGATCCAGAATGCAGCAGCACGACTGGTCTTCAACGAGCCCAAAAGGACCCATGTGACACCTCTCTCCATCTCCATGCACTGGCTTCCAATTGCAGCTTGCATCAAATTCAAGGCACTGATGCTTGCATATGGAACAACCACCGCCTCAGCGCCTGCTTACCTCCGTTCACTGCTACCAATCTACACTATCTGAGATCTGCCAGTGAGCGACGCCTCATTGTACCATCACAAAGAGGCACAAAATCTTTCTCCAGAACATTCTCTTACATCGTTCCTGGCTGGTGGAATGACCTTCCCATCACTATCCGAAATGCCAACTCGCTTCAAACGACTTCAGAAAACCCATCTCTTTCAACACTATCTGACATCATAAAAAAAAATCCTTAACCCTACTCTTTCTTTCCCTTTTCTTTCCTGCACTTATCTGAACATTGCCTGTTATATGGTATTATGAGCACTTCCTGAGTCGTTTTGCCTCTGTATGACTAATTGCTTGTTGTTTTTCCCCACTTGTAAGTCGCTTTGGATAAAAGCACCTGCTAAATGAATAAATGTAAATGTTAATCTGTAATTGAGATCAGTTTAGTTTTGATTCAGTTACTCTGTTTCAGTTAATGGAGCACACTGTTGTTGGTATAGAAGATATTTGTGGACAATGGAGTCACTACTACTGGAAAGATAAGTAGGAGACTATTACAGTTATTTTTTTCACTATACACAGCTTTTTTCCTCTGGAAAATTACAGTAATCTGCTGACAACAGCTTAGAAGTACTTTAGTGTCATGTTTCCACTTTTCTCTATTATCATGTCGTTAGTGTCCCAAAAACACACCGCTGGTTAGACTGGTCTTACTGCCTTTGTTGTGTGGACATGCGTTTCCCAATCAGCCTTAGGCTTTTGTAAATGTAGCATTCATAAAAACTGTTTCCTGTTCTGTCCTTTTGTTCTGTTTAATTTTGGAAAAAGATCTGATTGGATAAAGAACATTTGATTTGACTCAGTTTACACATGGGAGTTAAACATCAATGTACAAAATCCTGTACACTCTGTTATCTACTGTGATATTGATTTTGAGACACATCCATTTCTTTTGTTTCCAGGTTCATGAAGTTTAATAACCGGATCATTCGCACGATTTTAATTCGTGATAATCATCCAGAGTCGAGCATTGTGGCTCTGTATAAGAAACTGGAGCTTCAGAACGCCATGGAGATACTGGACCAAATGTCCGGAGACATCAGTGCTGCCCCCTCTTTAGTTTCATTGCAGTATGTCACTTCTTGTCCTGTTCTCCTCTTCTCAGAAATCTCGGAAACTCTAAAACTTTAGCTGAATTTATGTAGCTTACATCATTTCAGTAAAGATCTGAGGTCAGTGTAGCATCACACTGATTTGCTTCCTGTTGATTTCTTTCGATTGACTTTTATTAGAGAGGAAAGAAAGAATGCCTCCAAGTCCAGGAAGAAGTTCTTGTCATCTGATGTGACAAATATGCATGAACTCTTATCGAAGAACATGTACAAGATCAGACAGAGGGTGAGTTATTAGGCTGAAATTACAATAGAGGAATTGCTGGAAGGAATTAAACAAACACCAACAAAAATAAGACACTGATCTACAGCACATCAACAAAGTTGACCAAATTAACAGATTTGCGTAACCTACACTGAAAAAATAAAAAAATTTAAATGGTCCAAAGTATAATTGTTTCTCCAGTGTGTAGGGGCCAGAAACCAGTAATATTGAACTGAACAAAGACTACCATGTGCTTTATAAGAAAGTTTAATGTCTTCTCAAATGAGTTTTCATTATTTAGTATGTGAAGTAGTGGTGTATTAAAATGATTCATGTTTATTTGTTGCTTCTAATATCTATATTTTTATCAATTATGCTTCACAGACAGTGTCTTACATGAATAAGCATACATTACCCAATGATATCACAGCCAGGGAGATCCTGATGAGACGCCACACAAGCTTACGACGCAGCTTCAGAGCTGGAAGCTTCCACGGCACTGTATGTAATACTACTGTATAAAAATGACAGCACTTGTTTATACCGGATACATAAGACAAGAAACCTAAAGAATGCTGTCTAAAATCAGAACACAAAGTCATGCATAATGATCTATTCTATGTGATATGTTATATACCCTTTCCTTGCTCTTTTTCTTCCAGAATACTGCAAAAATGCCCCAGAAGTATTTCTCTCTGCCCATGGGCCGGAGTCTGAACTCTGGATTTCCTCCAGGCAGACTGGATCACACTGGTGAGAGAAAGGACTGCTGCTTAATATTTGTGTGAAATATTAAAGGGGTCATATGCGGACTTTTCGCACCATTTCATAGTACCCAAACTAATTGTGGAACGACCCACTTTTTGGCTTGTTTGTATCATAGGAACTAGGAATGATTTTGGTCCTAGGAACTCCATTTTAGAGGAATTACATTATGCTAAACGCGTCCAAAACACCATCACCCGCAATGATTTAAAACGCTGTGCACAAATGACGTTTTTATATTTAAAGGATTTGCAGCTGACTAGTCAAATGTGAGTTTCGAGCAGTGTATAGTAGTGCTTGTTGTTTGTCGTTTTCTGATCACAAATGCAGACATGGTAATGTTTACGAGGCGTGATGTAACGTGACTTGTAAAAATACAGTATAAGTCATTATAATCAGTAATTATGTTTCCACTGGATGCAACAAATGCCTTGTTCATTAGGTGTTTTATTGTTTTGTGTCATCATGCCAGGATATGGCATCAGTTTTTGGCCAATCACAATGCACTGGATAGTTGGCCTGTTTTAGATGTGGTTGTGTGTATGGCTACAGCATTTGTCATGCCACCTAGTGGGAGTTTTAAATAATACACTAATGCAAATCAAATGATTATCATAAATGTATTCATTTTAAGCCGCTGTATTGAAAGCAGTATAGTACCATAGTACTCTATGCTTTTGTCTTTGTAGATGGTGATACTGAATCACAGATCAACTACCCATCAAACAGGCATCCGCAGAGAGCGTCATGTAATGCAGCAAAGCCTCTCAAGCCGTTTAACACTCTGAAGGAAGTGGCCTCCTCTGTCAACAGAGGAAGTGAACAGAATGAGGAGCAGAGAGGCTACAGAAAGTCTCATCTGGGGTCAAATGTCAGCCGTCCAGGACCACCAACCTCACATCTGCTTTATGGCTTGTCTAGAAACTATAGTGATGAGGAACGTGAGGGTGAGAAGCAGCAATCACGGTCGTCTCTACATGTCTGGGTACAGGAACCGCAGAACAGTGATGTGCAGCATACTTTGATAAGGAGACCACACTGGTTGCCACAGAATGAGAAATGAGAACACTGTTCATAGCGCTATTATTTAGAGGAATTGATCTCACAACCAAAAGAAACTCATAAACACTAAAAACACTTATACTAGGGAAAATAGAAGGAACTTATTCTATGTGAAACACAGTCACAAAATATTTCTTTGCAAGAACTATACATAAACTATACATGGTGTCATATTTGTTTTACACAAAAGCTATCAGAAATTGCATTCTTAAGTATATTGGTGTTAAAGCCACATACTACATCACATGCATTTAGCTCATATTGTTATACGGATTAATTGGGTGCTTTTATATTTCATTACACCTTTTTTTTTCTTTTGTAATTCACTAAATTAAGCTTTGGGATATACAGTATTTATCAAATTTAAGTGAACGTTTTGATAATAACGTAGTTTCAGGAGGAACGCTGAACGAATTAGCCACAGCTGGCCCGCATTATCTAAT
>JAUMHQ010000063.1:5275250-5287858 GCA_032361165.1 Enteromius paludinosus | reverse complement strand
ATCAGATGATAGAAGCAGGTCATTAGTAACTCTAATTAGAGCAGTCTCAGTACTATGATACGGTCAAAATCCTGACTTGAAATCCTCACAGATACCATTTTTCTCTAAGAAGGAATATAATTGTGAGGATACTACCTTTTCTAGTACCTTAGTATAGTATACTACGACGAAGCTCCGTCGTAGTATACAAATATGAATGCAACGACTTTTTAATTGGCAAGCCATTCATATCACAAGAAGCTTTTCTTCATGAATGTTTTCAAAATGAATTTTTATTTTTTATTTTTGCATTGAAATATGTACACAAAATGTGTACAAAGTAACAAACATAACATATTAAACACAAATTAATATATTGTAATGTAATATATATAATACAATATAGGCTATAATACAGTATGTAGGAGACAATGACACATATTTTCAATCAAAATATGTGCTCCTCTGCAGTAGTGATTATTTATTTATTAATTGAATTTCCAGTACCTCAAGTAAAAAATTTATGAAATAACTAAGCAATTTTTAAAATAATTTTACAGTTTTTTTTTTCCTTTAATGTTTAAATATAAAAACCTCCCTTTTCCTTCATTCGGAGGATGGTGAATATTGTGTCTGTCCGATGTGATATTCTATATTATAATGTTCTGAATAATAATGATTTATAGCTTAGCAATGTTTCTAAGATGGAAAAATGCAGTTTTTGTAACAAGGAAAATATGATTTTCAAAAGACAAGTTGCTGACCAGATTTTTGAGTGTAGAGGAAGTAACAGTACATCCGTCTAGTTGCAAATTATAATCCACATATCCAACATAAAATAATACAATTTTATGTTGTATATTTCTTTAGTTTATTGTGTTTTGTACCATACAGCTTTACAGTCAGTCATTTACTCTGCATATTCAGCCCCATCTAGTGGCAATCTTTCTTTTCTGTTAGACTGTAGGTCACTTGAGTGGGTGAGCGGGTGGATGCCATGCGTTTGAAAACTTGCATTATCTCCTATTTATATTTCTCCCAACTTCCTTGATCTACAGACCTCACAATTTGTGTATGCGTGTGTGAATTTGAATAGCATTATTCACATTATATTGGTAGGTGACCATGACTCAATCCAAGTATATGTCATGGTTATTTTAGTGCTAAACTTCTCTCTGGAATATTGTTTACAGATCCTCTCCAGCTTTGAATATAGACTCGGGGAAGCCAAGTTACCCGATACAGCTGATACAGTGATGTTCCCAAGATAGTTTACATAAACACACTCACATGGACCCATCCTCAAATCTCGTGTTAAAGGAATGCTTTTGATTATGTATACCAGAACATATAACAGCTTAATTTAAGATAATGAATCCAAATCAACAGTAAAGTAGCATTGACTTTTTTCTTTCTTTGCAGATGAAAAGGTCTGTTGTTTCTCAATAACAGGATGAAGCGAATATATAAATATAGCAGCACAAGGAACTAAAACCACCTCTGTTGTGCAGAAACACCACAGACAGTCATTACACCACAGAAGACTTCCATTGCTTGCAGTCATCAACGGACATCTGTTGTAATTATTTTTAATTTTAGCTTGTGTAATTTTTCTCCTGCATCTCCAATCCCTAAATATCCCTTCACACTCAAACCCAGCTCAAAGCGAGGGCAGCCTCTTAGGAAATGCCTAGTTTCATAGAGTTATGTCCACTTCAGTGGCTCTGGCCTTCATTCACAGCACAGTGATAATTTGTCACAGGTTTATCTGCTTGGTGCAAAATGCCCCACTTGACATATAATGACTGTGTATTTTCTGTTTTCCTGGTATTGACAGTTTAAATCATTATATTCAAGTGGAATCATATGATTATATAGTGGAAGCAGTTGCACTACTGTTTAAAAGTTTGGGGGCCAGTGGTACGGGATATTTATTTATGTATTGCTATGTTTTTAAAAGAAGTCTTAAAAGTACAGTTAAAAAAGTAATATTGTGAAATATTATTGCAAGTTTTAATATATTAAAAAAAGTAATTTATTCCTGATTTTTAGCAGACAGATATAACGTCTAATATGTCGATTTTTGAATGAATTTTGCTTAAGCAACATTCATTGATAAGATTATTATTAATGTTTATTTATTGATTTTTTTTTTTTTTTTTTTTTTTTTTAGTGCAACCTGATGCTTTTTCCGTATTTGAAAAGTTCAAAGAAGCCATTTATATGAAATAGAAATCATTTGAAACATATACACGTCTTTCACTTTTGAAAGACAAATGAATGCATCCTTGCTGAATGAAACTGTTAATATAAATATATATCCATATGTTATGTCTAAATGGATGTACCTGTATTAAACCTGGTTCATCTTCAGAGTACACTTCTCAGTTGGTGGTGGGATTTGTGATGGACATTGAGAATGCTGAGCTCTAGTGTCTTCATTTTCATTCCTCTCTCAGCTGATTGTCCTGTGGGGGGGTTATTTTAGTCCACTCGTCTCCCTCCTGAAATCTCATTCTTAAACCACTCCTCTGGTAGAGGCAGCAGGCACCTTCACTCAACTGACCAAAATAGCCCAATGGGCAGTTCTACACCAGTGTGCTGTCATGAAGCCCACTCCCCACCCAATGCCAGGTCCTGCTCTGGCTAAGGGAAGAGGACACTGACACACACACATAGACACTGGAGCTCGCAAGAGTACTAGAACAGCCACTTGTGTTCACACGCTATACACCTTGCTGAGCATAACAGGACTAAGATACTATTTTTCACACAGATTGTGAGGAGTTACGTAATTTCAGTGACCGTTTCATGTGGGAAGGAGGACAGACTGTTTAACAAGAAGTAAACAGCTGAGAGAGTTGCACTCTAAGATTGTCATCATGAAGTTGCATGTGGCACTATTTTTTGCTGGGCTCTTTGGTGCATTGGCAACTCTGTTCATTCTCTTGTCTTTTGGCACGGATTATTGGCTCTTGGCATCAGAGACCTGCAATTCACATTCAAATGATCAAACGGTTACTTTCCAGGTGGGTGGAAGTGTTGTTTCAACTCATTTAGGGCAAAAATAAAAGTGGACAAGTGTTTAATTAATACGAATATTAGTTCTGGTGAATTATCAGAAGATTTAGAGATGATCTGTTTATTAATATGAAACAAGTCTTTCCAAAAGTGGATTGTAATGTAAACTGCACTTGATTTTTGTTCTTTGATCCTTACTGAAGCAACATCCTCAAGCAGTCATGGGTATATTTGGTTTATAAGCACTGACTGTCATATGACATCTTCAAACGTCACTATTTACAGTCTTGCAGTTGTTTGAGTGTAGCCTATCACATGATGTAGTGTGATACCACGTTTAATACTTAGGAACTAAACTGGAATCTCATTGCAGTTTCTATTCATAGGAGTCATATGTGAATTAGGTTTCCCCCTTATAAAGGTTTGGGAGGGAAAATTGAGTTGTTACTGACATGTGCACAACCTGAGCTCTGTTTTGCAAGGTCGAAATAGTTTTTTTAGAAGGATGTATCATCAAAGGTCTACCTCTAAATGTGAGGGTGAGTTAGTGGTATGAATGAGATTGTTCTGGCTTGAACTGTGGCTAACAATTTGTCAAATTGTAAAATAGTTTTGACAAATTGCCAGGAGCGTGCCTTGGATATACCCTCGTGCTTGGAAGCTGAAAGATGGATGCCTGCAGGAAAGCTTGATGTTGAACTGTTTTCAATTGCCATAGTAATTCTGTATATTTTGATTGTGCTGCTTAAATGGAAATGTACATGTACATTCTCTTTGTAGAGAATAATTACAGTGCTCACTTGTTATTTTTTTAGTGCATGCTTTTATCGAAGATTGCTGCTATTAGCTGTGTTTTGGAAGATGATAGCTGATTTCTAGATGGCCGGGCTGGTCATTTGTTGGTCAATAGCTGCTCGAAGATCATTTAAGTTTTTTTTTTAAAACATTGTCACTGGTCAACAGGTTAACGGGTACCAGTTTAAGTTGGATTGACTCAAAGCGCTTCTGCTTTTGTAAACTGCATCTAAACACATAAAGAGCATGCGTCCAGTCCATAGATTGCTAGTGTCTGTCCTCTAGTTGTTTCCAAATTTTTAAAATCGCTTGCTTCACGGCAGATGTTTGTTGCTCTCTGACCTCTGCTCTCTGCTCCTTCACAGCGAGGTGATGTCGTGGTCAACCAGGGTCAGGACCAATTTAGCGAAGACCAGAACATTACCTTTCATCATGAGGGCCTCTTTTGGCGCTGTAGCTTTAATGAAATCATGAACGATGATGATCTGTGGAAGTTTTGGTTTGGTAAGAGACTGTTACATTTGCTTTGGTGCAAAAAAACATGCATAGAGGTCTTCTGTGGTTTTCCACAGACCAAACCTATTTCACAGCATTTATTACTATAGGTTAGTGTCAATTTATATGCATATTAAATATATTTAAGTCTGAATTAATAATGGACAATAAATGCTGCAAAAATTGTTGTTCGTTGACACCTAATAATGAACATTTTAAATGTACAATTTCTTTTTCATATTGCAAAGTGTGAAGTGCTCTGTCGTGCTCACTGAATGTGACATTTGGCCTTCTTGTGAGGCTCTGGGTGAGACTGTGCCACAAATATCAAAGGGCTCTGATCTGTTGCCCTACAGAAGGTTCAAAGAGAGGGAAGAAGTGTTCAGATGACCTCAGTCAGCACACAGCTTGCAACATGCAACGCTTCTTTGAAATCTTTATTGAAACAATGATTTAGAGCTCACATACTAATAAATGGCAATTCTTCGCTCAGCAAATCAGCCACATGCAAGGGAATGCAAACCTGCATATCTTCTCCCCTTTCCGTTCCCTGACCAGATCTACAACGCTACCAGCTATCAGACTGCCATAAGTAAGTTTATTTATTTATTTAACCGGTCAGTGTTGCTAATACCCCTAATGCAAATTTCAATAACTCTTTCTCTTTATTCATATGAAAATATTTTTTACTGAAGTGATCACTTATACCTTCCCCACCCTAAAATCAAAATGCAATTCCAGTTTAACCCCCCCCCCCCATTAATATTAAGTCACAAAAGGTTGTAGTACCACCTCATATATAGCGTAACTGAATTGGCTGCTATACTGAACCATTTCCCCTCGGTTTGTGAAAATGACAAAAATGATCTTTTAGTCTACAGAGGTTTCTGGAGTGTCTCTATGTTGCTGGGAGTTGCTGCTGTGGTGGCCGGCGGATTCATTATTATTTGCGCAGCTCCGTTTGCCAGTCATCGCCTTTATAAAGCAGGAGGTGGACTCTACCTCATTTCTGGTAAGTGAAGGAATGCATGAAGAGGTATGGTGTCTCATGTGTAACAGATATCACAAGCATCTTATTTATTCTGTCCCCTTTGTCTCTCTCTTTCACGTTGCTTCTCATTCCTCCAATGCTGTCTCTTTTCTCCAGGTTTCTTCCTTCTCGTTGTCACTGTGATGTATGTTTTCTGGCTAGATGTTTTGGATGTAATAAGCTCATATAAGGACTATCAGAAGTCGAAGTGCCCTGGTTTTGAGCTCGAAATAACTTATGGCCTCTCTTTCATGTTTGCTCCTGTTGGCGTGTTCTTCTGTCTTCTATCTGGTCTTCTTTTCTTACTGATTGGCCGTACAGTCCAACATCATTATAACTGAACCTCGTTAAAGGTTTCAAAACAGAAGAATGAGATTGTATGCTCGAAATGCATTAAAGGGATGGTTCACCCCAAAATGATTTACTCACCCTCATGTCGTTCCAAACCTGCATGGATTTCTTTCTCCCGTTGAACACAAAAGATGTTTTGAAGAATGTTTGTTACCAAACAGTTGAAGATAGCCCCCCAATACCACCAGCTTTGGATGTTATCACTAGATTGAATGGGCCGTTATCAGCCCATTAATACTGGTAGGCCTAGAAGGCTGTTATCATCCATAGGACTACTGGGCATGCGCACATCAATCGGAAAATTTTTTTCCTAACACTGTACGACAATAATACTGTTTTCTATCATGGGAAAGGGTAGGTGTTAGGGTTGGGGTAGGTGTCGACGTTAAATAAACACAATCTAATCGCTAGAATAATTAATTTCATTTGAAGTTTTACCAGTAGGTGCAGCAGGCCCCTATACTGACCCATATGAATGGGCTGATAACAACTGATAACGGCCCATTCAAATCGCGTGATAACATCAGAGTCGGCTCCCCATACTATGAATGCCAACTCTTTGCTTACAAACATTTTTCATGTCATTTTTGGGTGAAGTATCCCTTTAATTATCTACAGTAATTATCTACAGTGATCTCCTTCAGGACAAGGTGGGGTACAGCTATTATTGATTTTGAAATGTGCAAATATGGCTTCAATATTTGGCCATGATGTGTGCTGTGAGCAGAACTGTAAACATTGATGGTTTGGGAACACTTCATGTATGTGTGAGTGTTTGTACGAGAATAGTATTGCACAGAGTTTTAAATTATGTTTAATATGTCTATTAGGAACCTCTGCATTTGTATATTACTACCAAAACGTATTAGTAGACTTCTGTTTGACCTTCTCCAGTATAAATGTACACATTTTTTGAGTTTATTCCACCTTTTCCCACCTGATTTCTAGAGTGTTTTCCCCCTCAGGCTTTGAAATAATCTAAACAGACTGTAGCATCGTAGAAATACCCAGGTGACCTGAAAGCTTTACGTTTTACGTGAACAGATTGCTCACACAGCACATATATATTTGCTTTGTAAATAATATTATATATTGCTATCAAGTACAACCGATATGTACTAATATTTCAAAAGATTCATTAAACCTTTGATTAAAAACAAATTCTTTGTATATTTTATATTGGGTTGTCGGGTATTGATTGGATTGTTGGGATGTGGGTGTCGAACCCGAACATAAATGCAAGCTTGCTCTCAATTGTGGATGGCAAGGTTGAGTTTTGATTCAAAATTACAAGGTCTTTAAAAAAAATTTACTGCATAATAAATGGGTGGATCATTCACAAAGAGATCAATAAGATGCCTTTAAAAAATGGATGCGATTCATAACAACTTTAATATCTTACATTCAGCTGTCAATACCGAGAAAATAAATGAATAATATCAACCCTTATTTAGTCAAACAAAAAGATTTCAGTTAGGAGAACCAAAAAAGCATGTTATAAGAAAGTCTTCTCTTTTTTTTTTTCCAGCCAAAGGATAATGCTGCATGGGTAAATGCATGTATGTGTGTATGTAATATATATAATATTAGAGAGAGAGAGAGAGTGTGTGTGTATATACACCCACAGATAGATAGACATAGATAAATAGATATAGATATACATTTCCAGAATTTCGTTGGATAAACCTGAGGGTCTATCACCCATGCTGCATTCATTTTTTTAAAATATAGATTTTCCCTATGATAAAGAAAGAAAAGTGAATGCATGTGAATGCAGTTTTAAGGTTGAATATGAGGCAATATTACCTTTTCCCATCAGAGACAGACTGTAGACGAGAAACTGACAGGTGCATCCATATAACAGCAGAATCGCTGGGAGCTATGACTCATCTATATGGCAGGTGACAGCTGTGTGTATGCGCTCTCACTGTGCGTAGAACTGTTTGAGGCAATATTATAAACATTAAACCTAAGCATGCATATCAATCAATGTATGTCTACAGTACTGCATGCACTCTTGCTATATGAGACATCCAAACTGTTTGCAGCAGAACTAATTGAAAGTTTGTGTGTCTATTTCTGCATGTTTGTATATGTATTACTGTCAGTCTTTAGTATGTCTGTATTAGGTTTCTCTCGGGCCAGCTGTAGGCCTCCTGCAATGCTGGACAGTGTGTTATTTAAAGGTCTTGGATCATATTGCACATGAGAACCGAACTGTGCGCGCTCATACAGACCTACACAAAAAGATTAAGTGGAGGATTTAGTGTTACTCGGTTAAACCAGTTGTTTCCTGAAAAAGGCTGCAGTTATGAAACCAATTTTCAATTCATGACCTGTGAGATTGACCATAAATAACCTTTCAAAACATGCACTTCTAGTATTTGACACTCTAGGTATGTTATGGAAATCACTTTACAACAAAATGCGTTTATCCTTTTATCCAAGTGTTTATTTATTTAAATATATATGGAATATTTCGGTGTCCAATTACATTTCAGCCACTAGAGGTCACTAGTACATGAGAAATCAATGCATGATCAAAACACTAAACAATAATGTGAAATTAGAGCTTAATGTATGTTTGGCAAATGTGATGTATAAGTAGCACTAATTGCATAATAATAACGTTATTAAAAATGATCAGTGTTTTCCTTTTTATTGGTATTCGGAAATATCTTGGTCATACTTTACTAGAAGGTCCCATAAGTTGGTTTATGCATTTACTAACAATTAACTATACAGATATTATAGTATTCATAAGTCTTTGTTAACAGCTGTTAAAAATACAACAGTTTATTGTTAGTTAGCATGTCAGCTTAGGCTTATTAAATAACATAAACAGAGACAACTTTTAATTGTAATTATATATTAATTGTTGAAAATGACATTTACTAAATGCTTTTTTAATAATAAAATGCTTTATACAAGTTTAGTTGTTTTGAATAGATACTGTTATTTCATGTTAAATATTGTAGTTACCTAAAAAAAAAACGATAATACTTTACAATAACATGTCATTTGTTGACATTAATGCATTAACTAACATGAGCAAACAATGAACAATGCCTGTATTACACTATTTATTAATCTTTGTTAATGTGAAATATAAAATACAGTTGTTCGTTGTTTGTTAACAAACACATCTTGTGATTTTAATAATGCATTAGTAAATGCTGAAATTAACGTGAACTAAGATTAATTAATGCTGTAGAAGTATTGTTCATTCTTAGTTCGTGTTAACTAATGTTGTTAGCAAATGAACCTTATTTTAAAGTGTTACCAAAAATCTGGGTTATTTCAACCCAACTTTGGGACAGATTTGAACTTTTGGGTTAAAAACGTAATAAAAAAATCGAGGTTAGTCCATATTTGACTGAAAGTTGGGTTAAAACAACCCGGCATTTGTTTTAGAGGGTAATGTTAAGAAATGTAACCCCAAATCTGTTTCAGGACTGATGCTAAAATTCATGGGGCTTGTAAATTTATACAAATGAGGCTTCTATGCTTTAATGTTTTCATGGCACGGTGTTTTTATTGTTATAACAACATCTGTTTCTTTAACTTGTGACAGTCATTTTTGTTCATCATTGTTATTTCTTGATTGAAACAAACCCAGTACTCTAATTTGTAACTTTGACACCACTGTCATTTATTTAATTTTATTCTATGACTGTTTCATAAACAACAGGAAATGTATCCAATTACATTTTGGCTTCAGGAGCAGGTCATTTCTGAATTGCATTGGTGCAAATAAATTCATTTACTTGTGCTCCAGTTTTTTTTATTACCTGAAAACTCGCATGTTAATCATGTACTTTAATTGTACCTTGTAGTTTAAACATACAGTATCAGACTTGTCTGTAATTGTGTGATATGGTATTGATGCTCCAGGTACCTCGCAAGTTTTCAGCATTCTCTCTGTGGGATGTGACACAGATGTGTGAATTAATTCTGAATGTGTTGAAAGAGAAAATAACTCTGTATAGATGTTTTGTGCTTTGTGGACTCCCCTTCTCAGTATAACCCGACTGCAACATACTGCACAGTAATGCGCATCACACTTTGGTGTTTGGAGAGATTTTGTTTCGGTTTTTCTAGCCACACATCCTGTGAGTGAATATGGGGGGGAAATCAATCAATCAGAGAATACAAATAAAGCCACGGAAATATGAACTGAAAATCAAATCAACAGGAAATATCTGATGAGAATATTGACTGGGACGCTGGCTTTCTTGTTATGCAGTGTCAATAAATGCATGTTTGCGCGGCGTTGCGAGTTTGGGTGAGAATGTCGTTAGTTCCCTGGTCCCTGGTGATTGTTGTGCGGTTCCACATGATTAGGCCAGATAATTGTGTGTTGATAATAAGCATGTTCACGGCGCTGCACAAAACGCCGTGTTCCACAACAAACCTCTCATGTGGGCTGCCAGGTCAGTCGGGGGCTGGAGAATATGACCAGACAGTGAGTGACCTACAGCTTCAGTGCATCAGCACCTTTTTAGCACACAGCAAGAATCGCAAATAGGGCATGCACTTAATAACAGGACGGAAGTATTTAGAAGTATTTTTTAAATAAACACCAGTTTAAAAATTTCAAAACGGCATTACAATAATATATACAGCATTAAACAAACAATCTGGCAACAACGTTTCATAAAATATACAGTGCACTAACTAATCACATTTTTTATTTTACCTCAGGCCACATTGCTAAAATTCACAGGGGATGTAACTTACTTTTAAAGTTGTCAGGGCACAGCATTTTCATCACTTTTTTTTCTTTTATTAAATTTGTGACAGTTATTCTACTTATTTAATGCTTGTTTAGTAAAAAAATTGGAATGATCTCATCATTTTTTTAACATTGCCACTATTTTGTTCACTTCACTTGAAATAATCTGAGGAAATTAAATGTTTAAATTGTGTATTTTTAATTTCTTGACCAATGGAGGCCTCAGCAAATGTCCAAGGACACACACAAACAATTGATTTTATTTCAACTTAATTTAATTTATCTGATTGAAAACTGGATGTAAACCGCAACTTTTTCACATTTTTATTTCTATATCTATATGTTTTTAAATAATTATTTCGAAAATTATTTGAAATAAAAAAAAAAAATCTGCATTTTATAGAATCGTAAAAAGAATCATGTTCAATTTATTAACTATATTAACTCTCCCAGTTTCTGTTTAGTAAAAAGTTTGAAAACAAATAGTTGTCATAATTGCAGCAGAGGAAATATTTTAGGCAATATGTGTCGGACAATGAGGGCCAAAAAGGTTGATAACCACAAATGCAGATGAAATGCTTATGTGAATGTTTTATATCAAATTAAAGAAAGGAACCCGCTGATTCAGATGCTACCTGTTATTTAATATCATTATTATTGATCACAAATCAAATTATAAGCCAGACGTGACCTTTGATTTTCCTCATAATGGATTTTTGTCCTGTGAATCTGATAAGCGTACTGGCTCTTCATATCTGGAGACAGATGTTGGCTGTGTGTTAATCTGTTGTAATCCACTCTTCAAGGTGAAGTGCTTGAAAGTGCAGTTTTTGTCACTCTTGAGCACCGTAACTCCAACTCTCTACATATTCCACAGCAGAAAGCCTAAGATTATACAAGCCACAACAAAAATCCTCTACAACTTGTGTTGTGACTCCTATACGCCCTTTTTCTCCAAGTTTTCCAAAAGCCCCATTTATATGTAGTTTTGTAATCCCTTTTGACGTTTTAGTTAGATTTTGTTCATTTTGCCCCCTAGAATCTTGCTAGCATTTGAATTGCATGAAACAAAATGGCAAGTCTTATTAAAGCCTGCTCTTTGTTTAGAAATGGTTTTACATAATTTCAGAAACGGCTTGGAAATAATGAATAAACAATGGGTTATGTTAATGCACGTATTAATGCAGGGCACGGGCATATAATTAAGAGCCATGATTCAAAATCAACTGCGCTGGTGTGGGTAGGAAGCCACAAAGAATTACTAGAGAAACAAAAATAAAAGGCCCAAGTTCGTGTGACCTGTAGGGTCAATAACATTCAGAAACTGGAAGAGAATAAACTAGTGCTGTACACCATATGATTCCCCATGTCTGAGGTAACCCTCACACCATGAGACAGTGTATTATTAATAATAAGTCATGTCAATTTCAAAAATAAAATAAAACAATCTTGGTAACTTTATTTTAAGGACCATTTCTCACTATAAACTACACCTTTTGCTACAACAACAAAAAAAAGAAAAAAAAAGTAATTTTTGCTGCTGATTTATATTTGTAAGGTTGTTAGTATGGGATACACAGTAATTAAGGGATCTAAAATTTGCTCAGAACAAGGCAATGCGCTTTATAAGTGCTAATAAAAAGTCAGTTTGCTTATAAAATGCATACTAATAAGCAATTAGTTAATAGTGAGCATTAGTCATTGATCATGATCTGAAGTAAGGGATATATATGTAAGTATATGTGTTTTAAAGGTATAGTTTATGCAAAAATTACAGTTTTTTTAATTGTTACTCACATCATGTCATACCTAAACCATATAACTTCTCACAAAGGGTTTATTTGATTTAAGAAGTATGAACAAAAAAGTTATTTGTTCCTGTGGAAAAGCTGAATTTATGTATGTCTTTTAATGACATTTAATCAATTTAATGCTTGATTGCCAAATAAAAGTGTATATATGTGTGTGTGTGTGTGTGTGCGGGTTTATGTGGTTTATGAGGACACAAATGTGTATAAAGACATGGGTATGACATAGGTATTACAATATGTACAGTAGGTGATTTATGAGGACATTTTAGTGTCCCCGTAATTCAAAAGGCTTAAAAAACATACTGATTGGTGTTTTTTTTTGAAAATCTAAAAGTGCACACAGTTTCCTGTAAGGGGTAGGTTTAGGTGTAGGGTCAGTGTTGGGCAATAC
>JAUMHQ010000063.1:5227090-5243030 GCA_032361165.1 Enteromius paludinosus | reverse complement strand
TTGGCTTTCATCTGTTTGATTTATTATTCAATAAACTGCCTGCATATGGATCAATCGTCTGCCACCTCGATGTCACACATACGTGGTGAAAATAACATGAATTAAGATGGATAAATGCTGTAGAAGTAGTTTTCATTCTTAGTTCATGTTAACTAATGTAGTTAACTAATGTTAACTAATGGACCTTATTGTAAAGTGTTGCCATTTATTTATTTATTAATACTTTTTTTTTTAAACATAAATCGTTTATTCTTGTAGATTTTTTATAAATTGCTTTACCAATATTGCTTTATCTAATCATTTATAAAGTGTTAATTGTTATATTACGACCAAGTAGAAAATTGCACTTCAACACATCACCATAAAACTTCTTAATATAGGTTGCTGGAAAGTTCTTTTGAAAGTGATATGAAAAAAAGGGAACATTACACTTGCACTTTCATTTGTACGAGCCTCTGAACTGATTGTACTTCAAAAATATTCCCACTTGAAAAACTCAGAACACAACAAATTGGGTTCAAGAGGGTTCAGAGAAGTTTGCTGCAAACAACTGTAATTTACTTTGCATGTGTCATCTGAATATTCATAAACACCCCGGGTTTGACCTTTCATGAACAGACATGTGTTTCGCTTAATACGGTAAAGCTGAAATCTTGCATTAAACTAACTATGGGAGTGGAAAGTGTTACACAACAGCTTTTTGAAAAAGGCGCATGACAGTTTTCTCACGAGATTAGTTTGAAACATTTTGTCAAAAAAATAACGCTTCATTTACATTGCATTTGTTAAAGTATAATGCATCATATAAATGATGCATTTATAATGCAAATGCATCATTTCCTATTTCCATAACCAACAAGACAAGGAAGAAACTCATATCTGAGTCATATCTGTAGTCTTAGAGCTTACCGCTATCACCCGTGAGATGCTCCTGTTTTGACCAGGTCTGCTTTTTCAAAGGAACCTTTATTTATGAGAACAGCGGTTCAAAGGGCCGTCCGCCTTCACTTCAAACAAGTAAAACCAAACTCTCTCCCGCTTTCTTCTGCGGAGTAGCAGTTTGGGTTGTGTTGTACCTACAGAGCAAGGTCATCCCTCAACCCTTTGGTCCTCTCAAAAGAGCCGCTCTTTTACAGACCACTTAGACGCAGACAGAGATATTGGGACGCAGGAAAAAAAAAAAAAAAAAGTGAGTGACAGAGAAGAATAGAGAGTGGAGAGATAGATGAGAGGACAGATGATGTTTGAAAGAGAAGGTGAAAGGAGGACAGGGGAGAGATAGAAGAGTTTTCAGAGCCGACAGTGCAAGACAAGAAAGAGGGAGATGAGAGGGAGGACAAGCTCTACCAAAGTGGAGAGGTTGAGTTCACATCAGACACAAGGCTCCTCTGAGGTGATTCAACAATCTCAGGCATCTTTTGACCTTGGGCTACAAAAAAGAAGAGAGAAGACAAAAGCAGAAGAAGAGCTCAGTGTCAGTGCTGTTTACATGAACTTGAGATCTTCAAACCTTCCTGTTAAATTAAAGAATGGCCCATCTCTTCAACCACGACTGGGGAAGACAACGGCACAACAAAGCAACACGGCAGGGAAAATATTGAGTGAGATATATAATATGTGAGGCAAAAAGTGAAAAGGAATGAAATCAGGGGTTTGACTTTTACGATAGGTCCAAAACACACTAAAACTATAACCGTGGAAATGTCATAGTTTGTGTTAAACAAGCAGCTTTGTTTGAAATCTTCTTTTAATAGCTCATTCATCCTCCCAAAACCATTCAAGTTCTGCCATCAGTCACTCATCTTCATGTCTTTTTAATCCGATAAGACTTTATTTTTTTGAGGCACAAATGGAGAATTCTTGAAGACTCTCATAGCCGCTCTTTTCCATCCAACGAAGAGCTGTTTTGCAACAAATACAAAGTAAATTTTGTGTGAAGAACAGCCTGAACGCTGAAAATTGTCCACTTCGTTTTAGCTTTAAAATAAACTATAGCACTAAGATGTTCGGTCCATGATGATTGTTTTTGATTGCTATTTTATTGTAGTGACTTCTGTTATTTATTTCTGATCAAAAGGGAGAATCAGTGAATAGCTAATTACGTTTTGGTCCGTTCTCCACACGAATACTTCAGAAGACTTGGAATGCGCAGTGCACGAGTTTGACCATCATTTTATTATTTTGTCATTTTGCAGCTTGATTCTGTAGCCATTAGCTTTAATTAAAGCAAAAATTCACCTTTTGTGTGACACAAAAGAAGGAAAATCTATGAAAGTATGAGTAAAGGATGGCAGAAGTGGGGTAAATGAATGATTTAATGAATAGGAAGCAAGCACAGTTTTTCCATTTATGGAGATGTTTGTATTCACTACATAGTAAGGAAAAAAAAATCGATATAGCCTAAAAACAAGCAATGTCCTGATAGAAAACTAGGTGCAAAAAAAAGAGACAAAAGCAAAAAAAAGTTCTTTTTCAGAAGGTATACTTTTACATATTATTATCTGAAGTGTACATATAATTACCTTTTGAAAAGATACTGCATTGACAAATCTTGTTTTCCTGATAGTCTAAAACACAACGTAATGCGTAATAAAAAAAAACAGGTAAACACCTGAAAATTCACTACAGAAAATTCCTACATATTTTTACATTAGAGTCTATACTGCATGTCCCTTGCAAAAAAAAGTTACATTTTTTTAAATAATTCACTAAATATAGTTCAGAACTATTAGTTACTGACATCTTACTCAAGACTTATACTGATATAAAAATGATAAGGTAACATTATTTGGGGTATACTACTTTCTTATTTTCTTAACATTAAGCCTATTTTAATGTCACTATTGATGAGAGGTGTATTATCTTTGTATCGAATAATATCAGCCTTCAAATGCAAGAAATCTAAAGTCTGATAAACCTGAGAATCACTTACAATAGTTCCACTTTAGCAACTATACTTGAGTATATGTTTCGGTGTACACGATTAAAAGTGCATCAAGTACAACATTAGTTTTTCCGATTCAGCATACCAATTTAGAATACTAAAAGCTCACATTTATTACAAAAACAATTAAATGTATCTGTAGTACACTTAGCATAAAATGAATGTATTTCAAACACATTATTAGTGTATTTAGTGGTCTGGTGAATTCATTGCTTTTCTCATCGCAAATATAACATGATTTAGTTTTAACGCGTAGACTGTACACACCAGTGTATTAATACTTTTTACATTTTAAAAGTGCTAAAAGTCAAGCGTTTTAGTGTCAAACCATTGCTTTAGTAACAAATTAAGATGACAGTATTATGACCGCGTTTAAAAGTCTTTTATGCGTTTACCGTTCATCGACGGGAAAAGTACCACAAATATTTCACATTTTAAATGCATACTTAAACTTCATTAAGTTGTCACTGATAGTCAGCTCGGCTTTGTAAATGAATTTAGGGCTCAAACCGCAGTGTTTAGATTTATGCGGCGGGCTGCTTTTCTGTTTGTTTTGGGATTAAGTATTACATGTTTAAACTCAAATTTCCCTTACGCATTGGCCGCGGCTCCAGATTTTTTGAGGAGCGTTGTAGTTACATTGGAGGGAAGGCAGAGCGCGGGCAGACATTCAGACATTCAGACGGCCTGTCTGCTGTGCACCGGCTGTGCAGGTTTTTTTTCTCCTCTGTAAAAATATCACACCTTATTTACAATTCAATGAGGTGAACTGAGTAAGAGTAACAAAGCCACCCACCCTCCCTCCCTCCCTCCCTCCCTTCCTCTCTCTCTCTTTCTCTCCATCCCTTGCTTCTCTCACATGTGCGAGCATGCACTGCTGGGTGGACCAAGAACAAATAATCTGAAAAGAGAGTCCAGATGCTGTATAAATAGAATACGCACTTTCTTGTTCTCTTTCTTAGTTTCTCAATGTCCTTCCCCCCTCAGATTAAATGGTGTGATGGATGAAGTCAGAACATGCTACGGCTTTCTTTCGCCCACTATGCTCTCGTGCATTTCTCTAATTGAAAATGACTTGAAATGAAAAACGGGTCAGAAACCATATGGTTTCAAACATCCAAGGGGTAGCCAGTAATTATGTGTCACGCCAAACTGCCGTGAGTTGACGGATGTATTCTGACCAAGTTGTATTACAATACAAGCGAAGTTCACCTCAGGAAATGTTGGAAAACCGTCTTTACCCACAAGGCTTGACTGAGGAACTGTTTTTTGCTTACAGCTTGATTATCACATTTATTGTATAGCGTTATCATTTTAAATGTAGGCATTTAATAAATCAGTTGTTAGTAACAAGTCAAAAACACAGGGAATGGAACCTGTCATACACACACACTTATGCAAATGTGCATGCATTCACACACACACACACACGCCCTAACCAGGAGTGCATTGGCCAAAGCAGCTGTCCAGATGTGGGTCTTACATATTCATGCGTGCTGCCGCGGCTGTCAGGGTTGTCATGGTGACGTCTCCAGTGCAGTGGATGCCAGTGAGCGTTTCTCTCTCATCCATCACCCTTGGCAAAGGTCAGTATTATTCTCATTCATTTCAAACTCTCTCTCCTTCTCCTCTTTTTTAAAGTCTGCCCTGTGAAGGTTTTTGGTAAATTAATAACATATAGAGAGAGGCTAATGTGAAAGAAGAAACGTTCTTTTAGTCCAGACACAAAAAGGAACTTTTTTATGTCTACTGTTATATTCGTTCCCCATCAGGCTAGATTAATCAATTTATTACTGCGCGGTTAATGCAGTTATAAAAATAGGAATTATTCATGCTTTTGTTCTGAGATCTGCAGAAACTTCAAAGCTGGATTCGGCTGCTGAGATAGCAGTTATAGCAGTGATACAGAGCTTGGCTTGAGGGAAGAAGGCTTCAGGCTCTCGCTGGATACAAAGTGAACGCTTTTGCTACGCAGACGTGTTTCCCACTCAGCTGCTGGCCCAGGTCAGTAGTATGAGGACGTAGTAGTAATTTGAAGGTCAAAGGTCACAGTGTCGCCTGCTCTGACCAGTGTATATGTATTTTTCTGAAATGGACAGTTTGTTCCTTTTATGTAACACGTCAGTACCCTTTACATAGTGTACAAATTTTGAAGCATGCAAATTTGCAAAAGACTAGTTTTGCAAGGGTACCAAGCAGGTGAGTTTATTCCGAGACAATCCCCACAGCAGGACTCTTGTCTATTATTAACTGATTATTGAAAAGAAAAGAATTGAAAATATATTTATAAATGAAATTCAGATGGGAGTAATATATTGATATAAAGTAATTAGCTCTCATTTTTACATTTAATTAGCATCAAAGTTCACCAAATATTACATTTTATTGCAACGGAATGAAACTGTTATAAAGTTACATTATAAAACATAACATTACATGTCAAATGAAAAAAGGTATAAATTATATAACATACAGTATACCAGTTATTTTTTTATTTTTTTAAAGAAATTTGTAAGTTTATTAAGCAAGGATGTTGCATTTATCATAAATATTGTTTTGAACCTTTTAAGTTTCTATTCATCAATAAATCATGAATAAAATCATCAATAAAATATTCAATAGCACAACTCTTTTTAACATTAACAATAATAATAATTATGATTTTTGGAGAATCATGTGACACTAAATACAGGATGAACTTAGCATCACTTTAGCATATTAATATGCCATAAATTGCATTTGAGCATATATTCAAATAAATTAAAATGACAGTATTTATGAATTGTAACAGTGTTTTACAAAATTAATGTTTTACTGCATGTTTGATCAAACAAATGCAGCTTTCTTCAAAATCTTAAGGCATGTGGGTGTCAGTATGAATGGTAATAAGATCTCGTTTCCCTAATCGACAATTATGATATACCATTAGGCCACCATGTTGATGCCTTTTTTTTTTTCAGAACAGAGTGATAGTTATAACTAATCTTTGTGCCCTAACACCTTCTTTTTCAGTTCTATTCATCATGAATGTTTTCCTTACCAAAAAACAGCCCCTATTGTTGTTCAGCCATTACACTGCCAATCATTCTTGTCATAGCTCTATTTCACTGTCCTATATTGTACATTTTCTGCCTTTGCGAGCTCGATTCCTCTCCATCTGCCTCATAACATCTCACGGAAAAGGCGGCACACAAATGAAATCGGAATTGCGCACACATGTCTCAGAGCCCGAGGTGTTACGAGACCCAGCCGCCCCTTCACCCACCCCACTTCCTCTCTCTCCTTCAGCCGGCTCTGCCAGGGGAGCAGAGGGGAAGAGGAGGGGCGCCGGGGCAGCCGTATCCAGGAGAAAATTCACAAAAAGCTGCGGTAATGAATATTCATCTGTGACGGTGGCTTGGGCTGTGGCACGTTATCCTGGCTGAGACGCGGGATCCTCGCGGGCCGTGATGTGAAGCAGGGGGAGTGGGGGGGAGGAGGAACATAAAGGCCCGTGGCCGATCCCATTACCCAGCGCTGTGCAGGCTTAATGGGATTCAGCCAGGAGTCTGTGTGCTGTAGAGACACACTATTCTGTGAGATTTCATACGGGGCTTTAACGACGACTGCTCTCTGCCAAGACGTGCGATACACATGAGCGGGTCCCACGCATCTTAGATAAAAATGGCTGATGTCAGAAAAACCCTCATTTGGGTAGATTTAACTGAGTTCAATTTGTTAACGTGGGAGGTGATCAATGTTAGTTTGCTATTAGACTCTGTGTACACATAATATGACATTATGGTGGGTCTATTTACAATAGGAGTGAAAAATGAAATAATACCCTACCATGACTATTCTTAACTGGCAGGAGAGAGGTAGATTTGTATTCTTCTCTAGATTTCTCTCAGGAAATCATACATTGCCTACAGAGTTCTTTAACTTCACCTTGAATAAGTTTGTTTTCCTCCTGTTTGATTCGTAGACATTCATCTCCTCCTTTACTGTCTGAAACAACAACACCGCGCCGTTCTCTCATGACGGTCAGTAGGAGCCTCACATTTAATTTCTTTCCTGAGGTTGTGCTGAGTTTGTGGTTTCTTGTAAGTAAATAGGAAGTAGGGAACTAAGGGGTATAACTGTAACCCTTTTAATTTGAACTCATCTCTAGGTTTTGCTTCTAAGTGGTCATCAGTTAAATCAGATACAATTAAACTAAAAGTACACATACATACAAAACACAAAATGTGACAGGCTTTATTGGAGCAGGACATATTAAGAAATTAAATTTGATATTTTACTAGTATTGATTAACTATATTTTATATTTGAAAATATCAACCAACATTACATAAAATTAGGTGCACATTTTCTGTAATGTTTTTTGAAAAAAGGTGTATTTAATACTTATTACAGAACTGTATTACAACTTAAAGTAGCAGTTGTCTATATAAATATATTTCAAAACGCATTTTTCTGTGATAACGAAGCTGAATTTTTTCCCTCAGTGTCACATGATTCTTCAGAAACCATTCTAATTTGCTGCTCAATTAACATTTTGAAAACATTTTGTGCTGCTTAGTATTTTTGTGCACACCATGATACATATATATGCACAAAAAAATCCTTACTGAATGAGAGCTGGAAACCAAAAAATGAATGAGTTTAAAATCTACCCTTCTTACACACTTTAGCAGGATTTATGGCGGATGTGAATATGTGCTGGCCACTAAAAAGCTGTTGCATTCATGCATACAGGATCAGCACAGACCTTTTCTAATAATATAGTGTCCAGAAGTCCAGAAAGCAAACACAGAAAACATGTAACCTTTTATCAAGAGCTTTTATGCTGTTTAAAAATGTATCATTTCAGTATATGTACAATACTTGTAATAACACTACATTTCAAAATAATTTCAAGAATATCATAAATAAAATGATGACCCTAAAACATAAAAAAAACCCTGTTTATTTTGGAATGTTTTGATTTTAGGATGTGCATGTACTGATATGGCTACTCTGGGTGTAATTGCTAATGTTACATTTATTGAACGTGTTAAATTGTCCCTGCTCTCTCTTTTGATTTACTCTCTGTAAAAAATCCACATCAAATAGTGTAAATAAAAATGTCTTCAGGTGTGTTCAGATCGTTTGCAGAGAGAGGGGGGCAGGGGGGCTGCTGTGTTTTTAATTCATTGAGGTCTTGAGCATTTGCAGGTACTCTTACTGCTGGTCTCTCTGACATCTGACTTTGTTGAGGACTAGTAATCCACAGCCAGAGGTATCACGCCACCCTGAAGATTTAAAAAGAAGGCTTGGTATTAAACCGCAACTCTGTTAACAGCGTTACTGTTAAACCACGTACATAAAAAGGACAGATACAAAAAAAGAAAAGGGAAATTACAAAGCGTTGGCGAGGTGTGCTGCTGCAAGCATTTAGGCAAACACAATTTTCAGCTTATCGTGGCAAGCTCTCTTTTACCCATCATCCCTAACTGCACCTCGCCTCACGCTCACTCCAATCCGGATCATTTTCAAATGCAAATAGCAGCACTTCACAGTAATCTCACCCAACAGAGAGGCGAATCTATTTGCATACATAAGTTGGCCGCTATTGCCATAAGTCTTAAACACACAATCTGCATAAAGTCGAGGAAAAGAAATAAAACGAACCAAATGTACTGTGTCAAATTCTGCAAAAGCAATAATGAATGACTTAGTTTTTTTAATATTTAAAAAAAATAAAATAAAGCTAGGTTTGGGAGTGACGATATCACGCATAATCATTATTGAGAATTAGCTGCACCTTCCTGGAATCTAGTGAAAGTAAACTCAGATGCACCTTATCTTTCTCCTGTTGTAACCTTCTTATGCTTAATCAGCGTTTTCTTCAGATTTCTCTGAAAAATCCATTCTTCTGTGGTGACGTTAATTTAATGTTTTACATGGCAGAATGATGGATTAGTCTGATTTTAAACTGTAACTCTGACAAGTAAAGATGGAACTGCTGCATACTGTGGTTTTTCGGAACAATTTGAGCTTGTTGTGCGTTTCTTACTGTGCATCAATACGTGAATTTGTTTTAAGGTGAATAGGATTTATGACTGCATTTGTTCGTTTTAATATAGCAAACGTTTATAAACTTATGCATATTGCATTCGGATTAAAAACTAAAGTGTGGATGTTAATAATTTTGTCGTTAAAGCTAAATGTAGTTATCAGTATAAAAGGCACAGCAGAATGCACATTTGCATGAGACCACCACAATTAAACTGTACGTCGGAGACTCCTTGTGTTTTGACACAAAACAGCTGAAGTGTCTTCAAGGTGTGATGGGATCAGTTTATGAGTGAGCTGTGTTGTGCTACAGGCTACAGAAGTCAGTCATACTTCACCACAGGGTTCCTCATTATCCCTGACTGTGTGATAATTCTCTGTATAGCTATTTATTCTGTTATATTTAGAATGTCCAGTTGCATTGGAAAAATAGTACAGTGTAATCACAGAGCATTGTAGTCCGATCAACATATACACACAGAAGAAAACACTCCTTTATGTCGGCAAGAATATCTAGTTTAATACTTTTAATGCATCTAGTAGTATTTATTGATTGCACTTAATTTGTTTAGCACAGTTTATACACATTATTTGTTTCCAGATGTGTCTTTTTCCCCTTAAACACTTAAGTAGCCACCAATATTAGAAAAATATATTCATAGTTACAAATAACTATTATGCATTTTTTTATATGAACCTAATTATTTAATAGTCTATGTTTTTGTGGTTTAGTTTTGTTTATACATTTAATTCGAATTTTAGATGCTTCTGAGTAAATAAATGTGCTTGTGTACAAATTATTATTTTTCTTTCCTTAATTATTTATTATTAATTCTTTTTTATTGTTTATTTGTTAATAGTTTGAATGGCATTGCAAACAGCTGTTACAGAGAAATATCAATTAGCTACAGTACTTAATATTTAATTATTTTACTGAACAAATGTATTATTGCATTACAGTTTGTTGTAAACTGTTACCCTAGGCCTACGTCAATATTTTTGATATCCTGCATTTCAATATTTCATAATTGTCAGGAGTGATATACAATATAGATTTACAAAATACAATAAAGATGAACAGAACATGAATTCCTCATGCAGTTTTCAATGCAGTGGTTATACATGAATGTTTTTTTTAATGCACATATGTGTTACGAATGTATTTAGTATTTAGCTCAGCTTTTGGAATCAGGATATGAAAGAAAAAAAACAATCAAAGTAACAGGGGTCCAAACAGAAAAAGAAGTTTTGAGAAAGACAAGTATAACAAGGAATAAAAGCAGGTCCTGTACTGCATCTCCCTTGTAGGAGTTAGCACCTCATTAGCAAGTACAAATCTTGTGGGGGCGAGGGTGATGAGAGGAAAGAGAGGATGAAGAAAAAAAAGAGAAAGAAGAGGAGGTGGAGGAGGACTGAAGGAGTAAAAGTGTCTGGAGGGAGCGGAGAAGGAGGTTAGTTGTTCCTTAACGGAGCATAGAGGTGTATTACCGTTTACAGAACTGAACAGTTGCTCAGTGTCTTTTATAACTGAGTTTGCTTCTGGTTCTTGCTCATGGTTCATTGCGCATGCATAAGGGCAAATATCAGCGTAATGCCAAGTCTGAGCTTCTGAGGTAATGTCTCTCTGATTAAGGGACGACAAGCACCAACTTTAATGTGGCTTTTCTTTCCATGTATGAAAAATAATTCCGCAGCTGAGGCATGTCTGGCAGGAAGGGGCAAATGCCTGTGGATGTTACCAGTGTTCAGTGAGGGTCGTCATTTGAAAAGAACCCTCTGTATTAACATTCATAATTACCTACATGGCGAATCTGATATGGTTCATTTACCAGCAGAGTGGGGAAACAAGCTGTCAGGAGTGTGTTCTTTAATTAAGAATACGACGCAGCAACGTGTCCCTCATGACCGCTAATGGAAGTGTTAGTTAATTCACTTATCTAGGCATGAAATTCGTAATGCTTCCTCAATAAGTTGTGGTAGAAAGTCATTTTAGGATCAGTTATGGAGGTTTATAAATACATTTTCGCAGTCTATAATGAACACAAAATGTAATGTACAGTGCTGGATTTGTTGGGTTTTCCTTTGGTTTTGACGTCAAAAGCCAGGCTCAGGAAAAACGTGCCTGTGGCAGCATTTCTACAAAATTATGTTAAACAGAGACCTTTTTCACATTTACGGGTTTCTCAGCATCGGACGTTGTCATAGTTGGGTAGACTTTGAAGGCAGTGAATGGGAGAGTCTCTCTTAGAGACTCTGCATTAGAAACAGCCTTGCATTAGCCTAACGTTAACTTTTTATTTATTCATTCATTCATTTTTTTCATTTGATACAAAGGTGATATAATACAAAGTATAATGTTATGAATGTAAATGAATAAAAAAACCCTGGGTTAATGCAGGATCTGCGGACGGTGACTGACTTTGCTTTCCAAAAGTCCCTATGGAAGGCGATGTCCGCTTTGGTGGCCCAAGAGCACCATCTATGGCTCATACATGAGATGAGGTACTTGGACAAGGTCAGGTTTTTGGATGCCCCCATTTCCCAGGTTGGCCTGTTCAAGGATTTTGCGAAGCAGTTCTCGGCAGGTCAGCAGCGGACTGAAGCGATCCAGCACATTCTCCGTGATCCTCCATCTACCACCGCTCTGCCATGATTCACGCTTTGGCCTGCTCCGCCTCCGTGCTGAGACTCAGTCGACCACCCTGCTTCAGCAAAGCTCCAAGTCCTCTGCAAGACGACGAAGAGGCCCTGAGACGGAGGGCCCAGAGAGGCAAGAAATTGCTCAAGAAGTGGCGAGGACGATGCCACTTCACCTCCCGGAGGAGGGCCGGAAGAGAAACCTTCTGTTTCTTTTTCTTTTTGTTCCCAACACATCAACAAAAGAGCAATTTGGGCATCAGAATCCTCAACTATCGACGACTGGCTCATTTTGGCCCAGTCATGAAAGAAATTGTGCGACCACAGGGACCTGGTGCTTCAGCACCTAAGCCAGTAAACTGGAAAAAGAGCAAGCTCTCCCCTGTGCACAGAATCTCTTTTCTCAGTGAGTATGAGAGCATGTCTCTTAGAGGAGCGGGCATAGTCATTGCTGAACTGCCTGAGTTCCTTCAGAGGCAGAACAGTGGTTCCACTGAAACAGAGGCTCCTGGGGCATATTGCATCCGCAGCAGCAGTCACGCAGATCGGATTGCTTCATATGAATCCCGAGATGGGCATGGCACAGGGGGACACTCCGCATGACAATCATGCCGGCTTGTCATCACACTTTAAGCCCATGGACAGACCTTGTGTTTCTGTGGGCCAGGGTGGCCTTAGAACAAGTGTCGCGGCATGTTGTGGTAACAACAGATGCCTCCAATGGCGGGCTGGGGTGCCACATGCCACATGCCCCGACCAGAACCCCGTCTGCTTTGGAAGATCATTTCCGGCCACTGCTGCAAGGCAGATACGTATTGGTCCGCTCTGACAATTCTGCCACTGTATCATGCATCACGCTGCATGTCACAGCTTGTTCCCCCATCTCCTCCTCTGGAGTCAGTTGCAGTTCAGATCACTGCACGCTGTACATGTTCCAGGGGAGCTCAATCGTACATCCGTTGCGTATTCACGACAGTTCACGTTCCCCGGGGAATGGCGATTTCTACCTGAGATGGTCCAGCTGATTTGGAGTCGATTTGAAGAGGCTCAGGTAGATCTGTTTGCCTCTCACGAGACCCACTGCCGGCTGTATTTTTCCCTCACCGAGGCTGTTCTCGGTTCGGATGCACTGGCGCACAGCTGGCCTCAGGGTCTACACAAGAATGCGTTTCCCCCAGTGAGCCTGCTCGCACAAAACCTGTGCAAGGTCAGGGAGGATGAGGGACAGGTCTTGTTGGAAGCGCCTTACTGGCCCACCCGGACCTGGTTTTCGGAACTCATTCTCCTCTCGACAGCCCCTTCCTGGCGCATACCTCTGAGGGAGGACCTCCTCTTTCAGGGGCTCGGCATCATATGGCACCCGCATACAGATCTATGGAACCTCCGCATGTGGCTCCTGGACGGGACGAGGCAGACTTGAGTGGCTTACCACAAGTGGTAGTAGACACAATCACTCAAGCTAGTGCCCAAGGTTCCCACCACACTGTTTCACAATCAAGTGGTGAACCTGCAAGCCCTGCCCCCAGAGGAGGGGGTAGGGGCCAGTTTACTCACTCTGGTCCCTACGGGTATCAAAGTCAGCGAATCTGATCTGGGGCGATGGAAGGGTTACGACCTGTGCACGACAATTGTCTGACACGCGCCACTTGTCAGCATTTGTAGTGCTACAAGGTTGTAACGGTTCAGGTTGTGACATTTTCTATTGGACCCCAGTCTGTCGTCACAACATAACTTGTAGTGACTGACAGATCGGGAACATCTCGGTCCCTGATGGGGGGATGGGGGGAAGGAGACGTTATGTCCCCTTTCTACAAACTCAACCATCGTTCTTGGCTCCTCCGCAAATTTGATGTGTGGTTGCAACTCTCGCCTCTTCATACCCGGATAAAGGGGAGTGGCTTAGGATTGTTTAACCATTTGCCAATTTTCATTGCCATTTTCTCTTAAGTCAAGTCAAGTCACTTTTTTTTATATAGCGATTTTAACAAAACAGATTATAGCAAAGCACTGAACATTATCAATCAGGAAAATAAAGTGATGGTAATGTATAATGACAAGATTAAACTTTATTTATCAAATGCAGAGACCGTCTTTGTAGTCAAGACAACGATAATAAACGAAATCAGGTGTCCCCAACTAAGCAAGCCAGAGGCGACATTGGCAAGGAGCCAAAACCCCATCCATGAGAGAATAAGGAAAAAAACCTTGGGAGAACCAGGCTTAGTTGGGTCCAGTTCTAATTTCCAGTTAAATTTTAAACACATGTTAGATTGTGTAAGGACTTATAATGTTTGTGTGTGTGTGTGTGTTTATGTGCATCTGGATCCGGTGATCTGTCCACTGAGCTGATCTATTTTCTGATGAAGATTATCTCTTTGTGTTGGTACACCATCTGATCTGGATATAGAATAAAAAATGAACAGAATAAAAGAGAGACAGACTAATATTAGCTTAGAGGTCATTCTTTGTGGATGTAACTAGTACACCGTGTGTTAAGGGGAGTGTTCTCGGTTCCGGCTGATCTAATTAATGCAGCCTAACAATCCTTTAACGGATTTGATTAATAAATGTGTATCAGTGTGTTATGTGTAAGCCGAGCAGAGCAAATCAGGGCTCTAGGCAAGACCCCAGTCTGTCGTCACAACATAACATCTTCGTTCCCTCCATCAGGGACGTTTTATTATAATTTTATTACAGTAAAAGTGTAACCATGTTTTTTTTTTTTTTTTTTTTTGAGTATTGATTATAATTTGTATAACCACAGTTTTACCACAAATACCATGGTTAAACTATGTTAGTGTAGGAAAACCATGGTTAATTTTTGATTGACATAGCTTAGCAGCCATGCCTTTTTGGTTATATTTGTAATAAAACCATGGTTACTTTTCATAAAGCGTCTGGCACTTTAATCACAATTTATGTGAAAACAAATTAAGAAAGTTGTTTAACCATCACTAGTGTTAATTTCAGCTGGAAACGGCAATGGATTGAATATAAAGGCACGTCTTTGTTACCTTCTATATGATAAAACAACACAGTTAAAAACAGGTTATTTGCATGTTGTAAAGATACCACGCATAATCAGAGAGGAAGATCTTGCATGTAAATTCCCTTAGTGTGTTAATTTCTATAGGAATCCTCTGGTTTTTTTCCTGTGTGATCTCATTTTGAGGTAACACTTTCTAGTTTTGTCCTTGTTTTGATATGAATCTTCTTTAGGCCGGTGTTTTGAAGTGAAACGTCAGAAGTTCAGTATCTGCTCTTCCCAAGTTTGAAAAAAAGAGGCTTAATTGTTCAAGGTTGTGCATGTTTTAATCAAGGCATGATCAAATACGTAGACAGCCCTGGCTGTAAATAATACATTAATGCCCATACAAAGGCAGCCCCACAGGCAGTGTGCAGATCGGTAAGCACTGGGGGAATAATACATGTCCTCAAGTTATGCACCACTTTTCTGCTGAGTCGTCAGAGTGAGAGGAAGTTCAGAAAACGGCTCGCTCTGAAGTTACAGAACTCTTCTCAAGGGTGATGAGAGGGCTGGCCAAAGTCACTCTTCAAAGGGACCCTGAATATCCTCTGGTTCTCTCTGAGAGTCCGGCACAGGAGACGATTCAAACACTTTACAGCATAAATGTTTAGAGGAGCGGCCTCATCCAGTCAATATGAGTGAACAGTGATCTGGTTGAAAATACTGCTGCCTTTGTTCCCTGCTTGGCCAGGCGTTGCTCCTGAGGTCCTCAGTCTTGTATTTGAGTCTTTGATCATCATAGTCTCTTTCGTCTTCTGTTTTGGTCTAGATGCAAAGGGACAGGGCTTTTTGATTGTCTGTATCTCCCTCACTTAAGTCATGATGCAATGGCCCGAGAGCTGTTTGCCAGTGGTTGTTTGGCAGAGATAGCATTTGGCAATGCTCAGTGTTGGCTCAGAACTCTATATGAGAGTTTATATACAGACAAAGCCATAAAGTGAGGTCTTGACCCGAAAGATCTTGTTCTACAAATAATGCTGTTCTTTAAATAAAAAAGGATGGAAGATACCGTATAGGTGCAGAGTGCAAAGGATGTCATGGCTGTGCATTGAAGTGTTTTTTTTAAATACATTTAGAATGATCCCTTGCATGTAGGCCTATTGGACTTTTTGAAGCATTAAATTGAGTAAAACATTTACAATAAAGACTCCTTTTTTAAATAAATGCTGCTCTTTTGAATTTTAATTTCTGTTCATCAAAGTATCCTGTATTCCACAAAATATTAAAGGGATAGTTCACCCAAAAATGAAAATTAGATGTTTATTTGCTTACCCCCAGGGCATCCAAGATGTAGGT